>APFE030529452.1:43997-76939 GCA_000404065.3 Pinus taeda
ATTTTTTTATGAATATAATATTATAAAATTATTACCTTGATGGGTGAATAATCATAGTTTGAGCTATGCGGTTCGACATGGATGGGACTCATGTATATGACCAAAGGTAGATGTAGGGTAGACGATGAGGACAACTAGCGTCAAAGGCATAAAAGTCTCGAGAAAGAGGGAAGTTGGTTTAAATGTTGAGTGGTAGTTTGGCTACACTGGTTGTGGTCTCAGGGTATGGGTGATAATGTGGGTGGCGAAAACAACGTAGAGTATGCACAGGTCACCAACCTATGCATGCTCACCCATGTTGTGAATTCGTTCTATGCAATTGCAGTTGGTCGATAGCGATAACAAAGTTCTCTCATCAGGAAGCCTGATCGCATAGTTTGGGATCCCGGGGCAAGTGTTTGCTAGTGTTTGTGTTGCTTTTGGTTTGCGCTAGCAAGGGACGACATCTTGCTGGTTAAGTTCATGGGGAAGTGTCAGCGAATATACACTGACACTCTTGTTGGGATTTTGGTAATTTTTTTCTTGTGGGTCTCTATTTGTATGCATTTTGACTCTGCTCCAATTCTGGGAGTGTGTTACTCAAGTATTTTCTTTAGTCTCCACCGTGGGGGCATTGTGTTTTGGGCTAGAACCAAGCCAGGGAAGTATTAGCATTCGAACCCTGGGTGTAGGGAGGTGGGGTTCTGGAAATTGGTTGGTCGTAGTGGGGTTTTCTGGGCAGAGAGACACACTTTGGTTGTTTGCATCAACATTGCCCCAAAAGGGTGTTGGTCAAGCTGACAATTTATGTGTGTGGCTTAGGAGCTTGTGTGGGTTCTAATTTTTGTTCCTCTCACTGTGTGTCTTGACTGTGGGGTATGCTGGAATCGACCTCAAGCTAAATCCAAATTTGGGCTCTTTTACTGGTGGTTTGTCGCACTTTTAGAGATGATTAAGTAGCGGGGTCAGGCCTGGAGAGGGCCAGGGCCTTGTGGTCATGGTGGTCAGGCGGGAGTGGTAAATGATGATGGGGGTGTGGGCGCTGAGTTGGAGGGGGAATTGGCTCATGACCGTATCCCTTATCCTAACCGTATAGACCATTCAACATCAATGGAGTCATTGTACCTTTAGATGTGAAACATAACTACAATGTTGGAGGATATGTGACAACAACAACACGTGGACTAACAATATATGGAAAAAAAACTGCTCTCCTTCGTTGTTGTGCTGAACGCATGACCTATCCTGGGCCTACGCAGCTCACAACCGCCGACTAGCGGCCTCCTGCCGCATCAATGGAGAAATGGACTTTCTAGAAGATGGAGATCCATCATCATATCATCAACAGGAACATGAAGACTCTGCAAATGCGTTTACATCCCTCATTCCGAAATGGGACCTCCAAATAACAAGCCATCATTAACCAAGTTCATAAAGAGACTGGATGATATTCCTGAGATCTCCCTTCCGCCAACTCTCCCTCGACGAGTAGCGCTATCCCTTACAGAACGTGGCTTGGTTGGCTAGTTCAGAAGTTTATGGCCATCACCCAAATCTATTCAAAAATGGGTAGAAAGAAACTGGACATCGTCAATCAATGGGAAAATATCCATAAGGTTTTGTGGAAGAGGGTATTATACCTTCCATTTCGAAGCAAAAGAAGATTGTGATTTAATATTCAGGAATGGCCCATATTTCATGGACATGAGAGGATTATATTTAAACCGATGGACTCTTGATTTTGACCCTAAAATGGATGTCCCCAACATTGTGCTAATATGGGTTAGATTACCACATCCTCCCCTTCACTGCTGGGGAGATGAATCGGTAAAATCCATTGGGAATCCAGTGGGGAAATACATTGATAAATGTGAACCAAAGGAGAACATGCATGTGTGTGCCAGGATTTGCATAGAATTGGACTTAGGTAAAGGCCTCTTGGAAGCAATAAAGATCAAAGTCGACTAATGGATGCATATAAAATAGTTGGACTACAAACAAATCCCCTTCAAGTGCAAGGTATGTCATGAATACGATCATTTTGCAAATAGATGTCAAAAAGAGAAAGAAAATGAAAATGCAGAAGAACATGAAAACAAATGGGAACAAGTCAAGTGGAAGAAATCATCCAACAAACAACCCCTTCCTTCCTCATCAGAACCTAAAGCATCCACTGAACCTTCCGCGTCCTCACCTAACGAAGAAATCCCCTTGTGGAGTACAAAAAAAGGTATGTTTTTGGTGATTATTTCAGCATCTTTTCATTAAAACTTACAAACTTCTTGCATCATGAACTAGGTAGATAATAAGGAATTGTGACCAACTCTGTAAGATTAATATGCAAAACGAAAACACTAACAATTGTCATTTTCTTATGTAGGAAGAAGGAAAAATGAAAGATTGTCGTTCCAAAGGAAAGGACGAAGCTAGATTAACTGTTGTCCCTTTGGCGGGGAACCGCACGCAAACAAGGCAAACCAAATCAAAGTGTATCAGCCAAGGAAAGGAGATGGAGATATCGGCTCGGCGTAAGAAAGTAAAGAAATAACTGAGGACCAATAGTTAACTATTTTTGTACCTAGACATCTTCGCCTTTGCCAATATAAAAAGGGGCAGAACTGTTAGCCTGGGGATTCAGTTATGTTTTTATGCAATTTTTCTCAAGTTTGAGACTTCAATCATTGACTCTCGCTGAGTAGTGATCCGCTGTAATTCTGTCTTATGCATTAATACAAACTTGGTTGCTATTTCATCTCTGATCCTAAAATAATTTCAAGCGGTGTACCCCTGGAGGCTAAGGGCCTAGCCCTGGAGGAACACTTGCTCCTATACTATTACTTTTGGTTTATGCGTGGTTTTGCTTATCAGTTCTATTCAGTAATCTAATATGATCTGTTATTTTACATCACAGCTCTATTACGTCTGAGTAATATCATTTCTGAGACAGTATATTAATTTTACAACATATTACTGTTCCTTTAAGTGCTGACATAATCTTGCTGGTCTTTACAAAATACTGTTGGTGTTCAATTACAAAGTATCTGTGTTGTGCATTTATCCTTTGGTATTGCTGAATTCATCTTAGAAATTATATTTCTTTGCGATTGACTGAATTTATGAACATTGTTGTTCCATTCTAAAAGACAGTCATAATATGTGTAACTAAGGTTGATAACTGGATTACCAAGATCAGATTACTATTAAGGTGTGTCGTGTGTTAATTTGCTATGCATGTATGTTGGCTTTCAGGCGCTGTTCCATAGTCCATTACTAATCAAGGCTGTTCTATTTCCATGTGCTACTCGATTCATCCTTAAACGTAGAGGATTGACATTTGATTTCTGTAGGACCTGATTGTTGCATTTGATTTTGTAGACTAAGGTGTTGTTGCTTATTAAACTTAATTGCCATTACAATTTTCGAGTTGTTGTTCCATTTCTTAGTTGCTGTTCCATTTCTTATTTGTTGTTCCATTTCTTAGTTGTTGTTCCATTTCTTATTTGTTGTTCCATTTCTTATTTGCTATTCCATTTCCTATCATTTGCATTATTGTTGCTTTGGTGTGAAGAAAGATCTGAGACTGTAGTGGGCAGTGACACTTATTGTCTGGCTCCCAGATCGAGGACTTGTTCCCTGATTTCCTTTGGTCCCATCAATTTACAACAGGATGAGTTACTGCTACTGAACCCTTGACTGATGAATTGCTTATTTTTTCGAATGTGTGATTTAGCCTTTAAGAGTATTTTGCTGTAAGTAGATTTCCTTTCAAGCATCCATTTACTCTTGTATTTTCTTGAGCCCTATACTGCTAGCATTACTCTGGCAAATGTGAGCCTCAGACTGAGACACTCTTTGAAATAACAAAACGTTCCTGGATTGACAAGTAATGTGAGGTAATTAGAGGTGAAAGAGACCCTTTTTACGACTCGACATTTTGGCGCCGTTGCTGGGGAAAGAGTGTAGCCATTTGTCTTTTTTTAGAGTAGTGTAAGATCCTGCTAAGGAAGAATTGGGTTTTAAAAATGGAAGATAAGAACCTATGTGTGGAGCATGTAACAACCCTGCTCCTCTGCCCGCTTTCCTACATATTTGTCGTTGTTTTGATTGGGTAGAACTTAGTAGTTGATTTGTGTGTGCATGACTAAGCAGAAAAAACCAGAAAAAATTCCAAACCTCTACCCAAACCCAAAAAAGCTAAGGGGGCGGTGACCCTTGGCCAATCAACCTTTATAGACGAAATCTTTAAGAAAGCAGAATCTCAGCCTTTAGTAGGACCCAGGAAAGTTATTTCTAGACAGCCTACTAGTTCCCTTCAGGCCACAAGATCACCATCTGTAGCCTTTGCTGAGGTGCATAGTCAAACCGAAGAGTAGGATTTTCAAGAAATTGAAGATTCCAGTCCAGAACTATTGCAAGAAGGGAATTTCAGCAACCTTTGTGAAGGAAGAGGAGAGACAGGAGAAACTGAGGAACCAAGGTCTCCTCTTGGGATAATTCAGCCATTAAGCAGCCCAGATAAGGGAAGTACTGCAAAAATTATCTTTGAGGAAACCCAATCTCCTCAGACATTAGGCACTCTTATTATCCCAGATAGAGGAAGCACTATTAAAACCATTCCTATTAAAGTTATTCCCTCTCAACCTAGGAATACCCTCCTAGATATCCCAGAAGGTTATTGGCATATATTCAACCAAATGGTTCAAAACCAGCCAAACACCCAAACCTCTACATTGCAGTACCCCATTGTGGATACTGCAGCAAATGCGCCTATGAAAGCAATTCCTCTTCAACATATCCCTACATTCCACGGTCTTACATCAGAGGATCCAGATGCATTCCTATTTGAGTTCGATGTGCTGTGCAGGGGTTATGACTACACCACCGACCCCCAGAAACTGGAATTATTCCCATCTACATTAAAGGGGGCTGCTTTGAGATGGTTCATGGGATTAGGTGGCGGTGTTATAAATAATTGGGATCAAATGAAAGAATCTTTTCTAAGAAAATATCAAGACTATTGCCGGTCTAGGGAACTAAAAGACGAAATATTCCAGATGGTAGCTAGACCAAATGAAACACTAGAGGAGTATGTGGAACGCTTTCAATATAATCTTCAAAGATATCCCTATGCATCACTACATTACCCGATAATGTGTTAAAAACAACCTTAATTAGGGGAATGAAAAAACAATGGATTGAAACATTAAACATTATGGGAAAATGAGATATTTATCAGGAAAATTTTGCTGACATTATTGATCTGTGTATTAGGAGCTCGAGAGGCAACACAAGACTAAAACTGGCACTGCATGATCGGTTTGTAAGAGTTAATAAAATTTTGACAGAAGGAGTAATGCGTGCAGAAATTGGAAATTTATTGGAAAGTTTTAAAACTGATATACTAGGGACACTAACAACACAACTTGATATTATGCAGGCCTAGCAAAAGCAAGTGGAGGCAGAACAAAATTTGGCAATCTTCTGTCCCCGATGCAGAAAGAAGCATAGGCATAAGGAGTGTCCACTAGATGCAGTCCGAACATGCGCCATCTGCACAAAAGACCCAGAAAGTTGTCCCTCACTTCCCGGATTAAAAGCAGTATACAAGGAAGCAGAAGAGGAGCCAGAGTCGGTGTATCTGCTCAATCAGCACCATCAGTGGCAGCCACGACAGTCTGGTATGTTTTCGGACCCAAGTTATTCTTTTCAGTCTCCACAGTATAATGCTCAACAATATAGTATGTGGCAAAACCAACCTAAACCCCCTTTCCCAAATTGGTCACCACAATCATTTCCTTCATCAATCCAATGCCGAATCAAGCAAGCCAATCTAATTGGCTGAATTTCCCTTATGCCCCACCATATTGGCAAAGTAACGTTTATCCAACACAATGGACCCCTTCTACTTCACAAAATCAAGCTTGGCAAACAAACTAGCAAAGACCGATGCATCAGCCAGTAGGAACCTTTCTGCTCCCTCAACCTACACTGCTAGCTTTACAACAAAATCCCCAATCTAACCTGAGACTGCAACTCCTAGCCCAACCCAACCCCAATCCAAAAAACAGACCTGTCCAATCTATCCAAATAGTAGAAACACCAGAAATAGGAGCCGATCTGAGGGAGTGTAATGATCTTCAGCTAAGATCTGGGCATATTATTGAAACTGAGGGAGACAAGACAGTTCATGTTGAAAATCCATTACCTAGAGAACAATTGTTACAAGAAGAGGTTGTGAATAAAAAAAAAATTCATAATCAAGCAACCACATCTTCTTCCTCCGTTCCTAGAATGATTAGTCATATCTTGACCTATACAGTATCCTGATTTTGACATTCTGGGAGAATTAAAAAATTTGTACATAAAAATTCCATTCCTCCAAGCCATTCAAGACATCCCGATATATGCAAAGACTATTAAGGAATTATGTGTAAAGAAACCAAGGAGGAATAAAGAAAATAATCCAAGAGTCCAAGTAGTTGGCACTCTATTTGACTTATTATCAGGAAAAGAAACACCTATTAAATACGAAGACCCAGGAAGTCCGATAGTAACTGTACAAATTTATGGTCAAACCTTCTCTAATGCCTTAGTTGATATAAGAGATGCAATTAACATCTTAACAAATACTACTTGCCAGAAACTGGGCATTACATCTGTAGAACCCACCTCTACTTTACTAGAACTGACTGACTGATATGTGGTAAGGCCAGAAGGCACACTACATGATATTATGGTATCTGTTGACTCCTGGGAATATACGACTGATTTTCTGATAATAAATCCTAAAAACCAACTTGATGGACATCCATTGATTTTAGGTAGACATTGGCTTGCAACTGCCAATGCTTATATTGGCTGCCGACAAGGCAATATGACCATAACCAGAGGAGAAAATATCAAGAACTTAGCTTTATATCCTCCAGCACAGCCAAGTGTCACAATAATGAAAACCAATAGGCACCTTGTATCATACCTTACTGATAACATTAGATCTCCATTAACTATACAAGAGGCACTTGATTTCAAGGACCATACAAAAGATGATGCAATTAATAATTTTATTAGTCAGACTAAACTCAGATCCCACACACAATGTCACATGATAGAGGCAACATTCGATAACGAATTAGAAGAAGATCCTCTTAAAGAAACACATGATCAAATGATACTTGTTATCTCTGTTGCAAATAGTAAAATTATGGAAATTGAACCAGGAAAGACCTTAAACATTAATGCCAACCTCACCTCCAAACAAGAAGAGAAGCTCATCCAATTATTGAGGAAATATAAAGGAGCATTTGCATGGGATTACCCTGATATGAAAGGAATTGATCCCCAATTATGTACACACCACATTTACATAGAAAAAGATGCAAGACCTGTTCGCCAACGTCAAAGGAGACTTAATCCCCATTTAAAAGAAGTGGTAAAATCTGAACTACAAAAACTTTTAGATGTCAATTTCATTTACCCTATCTCCGATAGTAAATGGGTCTCTCCACTTGTGGTGGTACCAAAAAAGAATGGGAAGTGGAGAATTTGTGTGGACTATAGAGAGCTAAATAAGGCAACACAAAAAGACCACTTCCCTCTCCCATTCATCGATCAAGTTGTTATCACTTAAGAAATCTGATATATGAAATTTCTCATCCTAGCCCGATGATAAGGGTCAGTGTTAGTCTAAGTTGATTTCATTTTTTCCTTAAAGTCTGAAGTTTTAGGAGGTCATGAGTCAAGTGTATTCTTATCTACCATTGGTTCCCTCTCATTCACCATTGATTTCATAGCCATGTGACACTTTGTTATCCACCACAAAGCCTTTTGGTAATTGCGTAGCGCATGCATTATTTTTAAAGTGTTTTCGCAGCGCATTTACTTTGTTTAGCAGTTTCGTAGTGCAAAACCTTATTAGGTGATTTCACAACGCATCATTCAAATTTCAAACTAACCGCGCTACGAAATCAGGGATTTGTGCATTCCGCAGTGAATCTTTCCCAAATGTCAAATCCATTAGGTAAATCAGTGGCTGCGTCATCTTGTGTCAGTTCATGTACTCCACTTATCACGTTCCACCACCCATTGCCATTATCACCACCATTAGATTTGTTGATACACACGGATTACCATTTCCAAGAAAAGCCACCTTGCACAAGTCTTAATGATGATTGTAAGCCTTGCATGAATAACAAATCTGCAAGATTGCAATTTGAAAGATCATAAACGGAAAGATTTCAATTTTAAATACAATTGTAATCAAGCGAGGCAGCAAATCAAGCAAGGCAACAAATTCAGGCGAGGCAGATTTTCAAAAGAAGCTGAGTTTACAGTTCGAACAGAGCTAGTATTCCTTGCTTTCAGGTCTTTAAGATTTCATGGAGAGATCAATAGAGAAGAAAGAACACAGATCAGGAAAATGTCTGAGGAATGAGCCTGAAGGCTTGGATATAACACTGAAGAATAAAGAGGTGGAGAAGGCGTTTAAAAAAGCCGGGTGTTGGAATTTTTGCAGGAAGTTACAAGGAGGGCATGCACATGTGACCAAAGAATTTGCGCTTAATTTCACAGGATTGAATTCAAAGGTGGCTATGATGGAATTGCAGGTCTCGCCAGAGATGATATCCACTATGACAGAGATTCCACGAGGGCAAGAGAACTAGTTTAAAAATTTCAAATTTGACATGAATCCATGCAAGGAGTTTTTAAAGAAGGAGTTTGTAAATTCAGATTTGAGTAAGTCAGTGCCTAGGAGTTATGTCAAAGAGTCCTATGCACATTTACTCACCTGTATACAAAAATACCTGACTTGTGAAGGAAGGTCTAACAAGGGTATTCGTACCATTTCAAGCTCCTTTTGCATTTTACAAGGAAAGTTTCCATTGATCTACCTTTTTACCTATTCCGCAGTTTGAGTAAGATGTGTGACAAAGTACAATTGAGGAAGGAAGCTTGTGAAACTTCTCTGTTTCATCATGGCTTGATTAAACTACTTGTCTTACATGAGCTTCAAAAGGTAGGCAAATATTGGAATTCATTTATTTTTATGGCTAGTTTCAGAAGCCAGACTGGCCTCAGTCCTCTACCTACAAGAGATCTTACAACAGCGGGTCTTCAAACAGAAACAAGAGCTAAGAGATTTCCAAAATTAAAGGCGAGGAAACAAGTGAGAGAGTCAGTGTAGCCACAGATCATTCAAGGTACACCTCAACAATCAACTAAGGAAAAAGCTCAAGTCAAAGAGATTGCACCTGAAGCAAGCACAACTGAAGTAGTCTCAAGGAGAAGAACAAGAAGTCAGATGGCTAAAGAAAAAGGTAAGGCAGTAGCTGTTGAAGAAAGTCTAGTTTTGAAGGGAAATCTAAACGATTTATTGCAGGCAATTGAATTTGAGGAGTCCCCACTAGTTCAAGATGAATTGATGCAGTCAGAAAAAGAGAATACAAAGAAAAACAAAGCCTCAAAGAAACTTAAATTTGATGAGCAAGTTGAACAATTTGTTTTCAAACCCAGGAGACCCATAACAAGGAGATTTCAGCAAGTACAGGAGGTACCACCAAGAACAGAGGAAACAGGGGAAGAGATACAATGCCATCAAAGAAAGGACAAAGGCAAAACAGCTGCCACATATAAAGAAGATAGTATAGAAGACTTGAAAAGAAGATTGGAATCAGCTAACCTTGAGATTGCTAGATTGAGGAAAGCTGCCAGAAGACATGCCATCATACAAGCTAATTATTACATAATTAAAACCTTATGGGAAGAGAAAGCAACTTCAGAGGTGGTTGACTGTGATACTCAATTCCATACTTGGACAGTACCGGCAATCAAAGAAGCAAAATTCATCAGGATGATTAATATGCAATTAAGAGCTGGGAACAAGATTATGAAGAAACAAATCGAAGATTTAAAGGCACAGTTAAGCCAGTTAAAGGAACCTTCTAAATGAAATCCCATTTCAAGTAAGATTATGTTTTGAATTTTGATGATTTTGCTTAGTCTCATCTTCTTGAAGAATTCTACATGTCCATTCAGTTTTGGAAAGTCTTGGAACAGTTGAAAGGAGGTTTTGATAACAAAGTGCTCAATTAGTAAAGTTTTGGGTTGAAAACTATGTTTTTTAAACAACTCAGCAGTTTCGTAGCGCGCTACAAAACTGCTGAAGGTGATGATTAAAGCTCAGCAGTTTCGTAGCCCACTACGAAACTGCTGAAGCTAAAGAATCCAATAAAAATCAACCAGTTTTGAAACATAAGCGGGAAATTTTGAAGAATGAATATATGCAAGGAAACATCCGAAGCTGCAGCAATCAATCAGGTTAATACAGGTGGAGAAATATGGATTTGGATCCAAATTTGAATTTTGTCATAAAGTGAGCACTTTAATCACGGTTCAAATATGTTAAGACAACTTAAATGAGTTTTTGTTTTAAAGGGCAGTGGACAGCACATCAAGGACGTAGCCATCTGTCACATTTTGGAAATCAAAGATGAAAGACCTGCTTCTGTGGATTCGAAAACCATAAAGACCGATGAGCAGGGGTTGTTTCCTATATTTCAGCACGATGGAAAAGATGTGGCCTAAAAGAAAAGCATGGAGTCTTAAACCTCCATCACAGCCAAACTAAAAGGGAACCAGGTGTCAAGGAACGAGAATCATTGTAACCAACGCTATTATTAGCTTGGCATGGTATTAGAATCCTAATAGATTTAGATCTCTGAAAAGTCCAGTTAAGGTTTGTTACATTTAATAGGCAGTTAGAAGTGGATTAGGTGTTATTAGAAGTAGATTTCGAGTTTCCCTCATGCTTGAGGAGAAATCTCAATCAGATAGAAGAACTCTATATATAGCTGGAGCAGCAATGTAATAAGGGTTGTAAATTTTATAAAAAAAAGCGCTGATATTTGACTATGTAATACTCTGTTTTGATAATACATGTTTGGCTTTACTTCTCAGGATTCATGAGGGATTTGATGTTCAGAATGTGTGATGTTGTCCTTTTCTTAATCCTTGCAGTGGTATGAATGTGTAATCACTTAGAATTCACTTGAGGTGCTCTAACTTCTTGTATGCATTCATAGACTGTGTGGTCCTATCTGAGTTGGTATGTTCTGAATATTTTAAATGTTGAATGCCCTGAATTCTATGTAAGGTTGAATTCATTGTCATATTGAGATGTTGTTGACTCCATAAGCCCAATGGATAGTTTCTAAATTTGTTTCCACCATTCATATTTTTACAGTTGTTTCACAAGAGTTAGTCATCTTAACTATAATCCAAATCATTGACCCTTTTTGAGAGAGCCCTCTCAAGTTGAGGAGGCTAAGCCTCAGCCTAAAGCAGGTTTGAAATAGTTACTTGAGGTCTTCCTGGTCGGGAGCCTGAAGTATATTCATTCCCAAAATTAAGAGGCTGAACTTCTGAAGGTAGCAGGAGCTCAGACATCTTTTTGAGGCTGCAAAACTTCCTTGGCGACTCCACACATCGAATAAAAAATTGGAAGGTGACTCCACTGCTAGAAGATCAGTAGCTTGATGAAGTTCCAAGATGAGTTCCATTGCGAGAATGAATGCCAGGTATGCTCCTATGAATCGGTCTCATATCCCTGGTTTTCCAAATCCTATGCCAAAGGTCGATTGGTTAGAGGATCTTCCAATATTCAAAGATGAAAAGAAAGACAATGTTGCTCTTCATTTGGTTAGGTTTCATATGCATGTGCGCAGTCTTAAGGTTCAGTTCCCTGAGGATTGTCTCATGAGGATGTTTATGACCACTTTAGAAGGAGAAGCATGGTCTTGGTACAAAATTTTAGACACTTTGGCAAGAAATAAATTATTTTCCTTCCTAGACGACTTCAATGGATATAATCAGATCCAAATTTCCCTTGAAGACCAAGACAAAACTACTTTTACTTGCCCTTGGGGAAAATTTGCCTACAGAGTTCTACCTTTTGGCTTATGCAATGCTCCAGCCACATTCCAAAGGGCTATCCTTAGCATTTTTGCAGACTTAATAAATGAAGGACTTGAAGTGTATATGGATGACTTTACACCATACAGAGATGATTTTGATCTAGCACTACACACATTGGAAAAAGTCCTACAACGCTGCATTGCTACCAGACTTTGTTGAAGTCACGAAAAATGCTATATGATGATGACTGAAGGACTTATTCTAGGACACTATATTTCAGCAGCTGGCATTCAGGTAGACCTAGCCAAAATCCAAATAATTTTGCTTATTCCTACTCCTACTACTCAAACGGAGGTACGCAGTTTTCTTGGATTTTCTGGTTATTATAGGAGGTTTATAGAACATTTTTCACATATTGTTGCACCTTTGTATGCACTAACAAGGAATGTTGACTTTTTTTGGATAGAAAAATGTGAACATGCTTTCCAGGATCTGAAGAAGCTTGTGTCTACAACCCCAGTCCTTCGGGGACCAAATTGGGATTTTCCATTTCAGATATCATCAAATGCCTCAGATACAGCCATTGGAGCAGTCCTTAGGCAGGAAGAGGATAAAAAACCATATGCAATTTATTACATTAGCAAAAAATTATCCCCTACTGAATTGAATTATACTGTCATTGAAAAAGAATTTCTAGCTGTAATACATGCTGTCAATAAGTTCAGGCATTACATTACTGGATATCTTGTTATCTTGTATACAGATCATTATGCCATAAAATATTTAGCAAACAAGCCTATCACAAATGGCAGAATAACCAGATGGCTGATATTATTGCAGGAATTTGATATTACAATCAAGGATTGACCTGGAAAAGAAAATCTGGTAGCTGATTTTCTCTCACAAATGCCAAAGCCAATTGATGTAGAAGTAGTTGAAGACCAATTTCCAGATGAACATTTTTTTGTTGTTGCTGTTAAAACACCTTGGTATGCTGATGTTGCCAATTACATGGAAATGGGTAATTTACCAAAACATCTAACCCCCAATGAGCGGAAATAGATTATTCAACGAAGTGCTCAGTTTTCTTGGATTGGGGGCTACTTGTTTCACACAGGAGCATATATGCATATTAGGAGATGCGTTCGTGAGGATGAAATCTTTGATATTTTAAAGGCCTTCCATGACGGACCATGTGGCGGACATTTCGCCAGTCGTAGAACTAGACATAAGGTGCTGCAAATAGGGTATTATTGGCCCACAATTTTTAAAGATGCAAAAAAATTAGTCCAAGCCTGTGATAGTTTCCAGAGAGCAGGACGCCCTGGTTAGTCCGATGAAATGCCCCTAAACCCAGAGCTAGTCATTAAACCATTCGAATGATGGGCCCTTGATTTCGTTGGACCAATTAACCCATTCTCTAACCAAAAAACATATATTTTGGTGGCAACAGAATATGTCACCAAATGGGTTGAAGCAGAGGCATTGCCGAGAGCCACAGAGGATTTTGTCATACAGTTCTTGTTCCATATATTTGTGCGCTACGGTCTTCCAAGAGATATAATTATGGATGGTGGACCACAACTTCCTGTGAACAAAATAGCTGCAACACTCAAAAACTATCATATCCAGCATAAAATCACTACTCCATACCACCCACAGGCCAATGGTTAGGTAGCAAACAACAATAAAATAATAGAAGCAATCCTAACAAAAACAATTGCGTCACATAGACGTCATTGGGCTAAAAGACTACCAGAAGCATTGTGGGCTTACAGAACAACATGGAGAAGCACCGCCGGCTACTCACCTTATCAATTAGTGTTTGGAAAACAACCCATCTTCCCCATAGAATTCGAAATCCAAACACTGCGAATAGCACAGGAAGTTGGCTTAAATCTAACCGAGGCACAGATTAATCGGTTACAGCAGATCAATGAGCTGGATGAAATCAGGCTCTTTGCACTTCAGAATACTACACTAATTCAACAGCAGTGAGCTAAATGGCATGATACTCTCATAAAAAATAAAGTCTTCCACGAAGGAGACTGGGCACTTTTGTACGATTCCAGGTTTCAGAACTTTCCTGGGAAACTTCAGATTCGCTGGCTCAGGCCATACGAAATCTAGAAGGTACATGATAACGGTACTCTTACTCTAATGACTATTGACGGTTCTGGATATGCATTTAAGGCAAATGGTCACCGAGTTCGACTTTATCGCAAACCACTCACTCGAGAGTCCTTCTACTAGCAACTATGCGAAGACTCTAATATGGAATTTTTTTTTGGGGGGGGGGAGAAGTCTTCCTCACTTGTGATTCATTAAATGATTTATCTCTTTTCGCACTTTGTATATAATTTCTTTGTACATATTTTTGTACCAACACTTTGTTGTTACTATTTTTTTGTTGTTCATTTTCTCAAAGGGACAACATTTTCGTTTTGATGTTCCTTTTTCAAAGCAACACCTTGTGGATCAACCGTTCATTTTGCTTTAACTTTGTTGTTCTTTTTTTTACCTTGTGCTCTTGCTATTCCTTTTCCAAAGGAACGACATTTGTGTTTTCTGCTATTCCTTTTTCAAAGGAGCAACATTTTTTATTTTTTCTGTTCCTTTTCCAAAGGAACAACACTTTTGATTTTTTCTATTCCTTTTCCAAAGGAATGACATTTGCGTTTCTGCTGTTCCTTTTCCAAAGGAACATCACTTTTGATTTTTGCTGTTTCTTTTCCAAAGGAATGGCATTTGTGTTTTCTGCTATTCCTTTTGCAAAGGAGCAACATTTTTTATTTTTGCTGTTCCTTTTCCAAAGGAACGACATTTGTGTTTTCTGTTGTTCCTTTTCCAAAGGAGCGACATTTTTTATTTTTGCTGTTCCTTTTCCAAAGGAACGACATTTGTGTTTTCTGCTGTTCCTTTTCCAAAGGAGCAGCATTTTTTATTTTTGTTGTTCCTTTTTCAAAAGGAACACCACTTGCATTCTTTTGCTCTTTTTTTTTGGCAATAACAACATCCTCGTATTCCTTTTTGCTTTTCTTGCTGTTTTAAGCATGCCTACTGTTCCTACTATTTCAGGTCGTTTGGAACACAGCTATGCACTTATGCAATGAATACAAAATCATAATATACTGAAATCAGTGAACTATAAAATCGCTACTTTTATAGGAAATTGCTTTGAATTGGTAAGAGAACAGAGGAAGGGACACACTTACCCATTATCCTTGCTGTCATTATTCCACTAATTCTGATATGCTTGGTTATCTTTATCATGTGGGTTCTTTTAAATTTTCACAAATTTCTTTGATTATTATTTAGGAATAAGAGCAAGGGGTTTATACGTTCCTATTGAGATGTTAAGACTTCTTCCACCATTCCTACTCTTAAGGAGTGTGAACCACCCTTTGTGTATAAATGGGAAAGTACCTTATGGAAGAAAAAGAAAAAAGAAGTGAAAAATGATGTTTTAATAAGTTGTCAAATGTAGGATAGGGGGTCTCATTAAGAGCCAGCCTACCATGATCATGAGGAAGAAAGTGAAGTGGCAATCCAACTATGGCTACCACACTAGGGATATGGTCCAAAAGGCACATCAAAATAAAGAGCCCTTGGAATAGGAGGTCTCATCACGAGCCGGCCTGCCCACCTTTCACTCCTTCCTCGTGAATGGCATTATCACTAACTGGTCACCAAGCCAGCATAATGGCCTACATTTTGACATCACATAACATTTCCTAGGCATACACAAAGGACCATGATTCCATGGGTGAAACAAACAACTCTGCCAAGGTTATGGACACCTGTCGGCAGCAGAGCTCTGTTAATGGCATTGAAGTCCACTACTTACACCAATAGGTAAGTATTAACATCCTTTTGTTTCTTATACCTTCGTAATAAATCACATAAGAAGTATGTATATTATTTCCCGAACCATGCAAACACATGTAATCTATTATTACCAATCATGATAGAAAAGTGACAATGACCGCATGAGACTCTATGTGCACGGCAACTGTCTTATCCTCCTAGCCTCGCATCATATCACAGCCATCTCTTACTTGTTAAGCGATCTGAGTATGCACCTCGATTTCGGTAATCTACTATTTTTTGTAAACATGGCATGCTACCATACGCTGTTCCTTTATGACTTTGATCCAGGGCAGATCGGCACGCCGCTCCTATATTTGATGGCCAGGGACGGCCTATCACATTGCGGGGGGGAGGTTAACCTCATTATTCGTTGGTTTACATGTCAGATCACCATTCGGGAAATTGAGTACTTGGGAATAGCACGGCTCAATGGTATACTATTTTTTATTTCTGCATGGCTTGCTGTTCCTGAGCCATTTCCATTGTATGCTCTATGACATTAGTAAGGTCCTTTAGATTTTGAGCGAGTGCTATGTCTGTTAAGTTTCTCTATGTTTTAACATTGTGAACAACTTGCTGTTCCATTGTCAATTATGAGGTTTTACAGGGAAATCAAAAACATGGGAGGAAGATCAATTCAGAGAGAACCACGGAAGTTGACAGTCTCTGCTGCTGCACGGTAAATTCTTGCAAGAGCAGGTTGGCTAACTTATCTCGATCGGTTGCAGGATCCAATGAGATGGTAGCAATGGAATTCTTACAGAACTTGCAAGAAGATCACTCCACAGTGAGGGGGAGACATATAACAGTCACCGATGACATAATTTCTAAAGTCTCAGGACTGCCAGCCGCCGGACCTGTATGGTTCACATAAAACCAAATTTAGTTAATATTTGGTGAAATTGTGCATTAGTCAATTCTCTTGTTTTCGTATCACGAGAGGTTTTCTACCATCCAATATAAAAAGATGTGTAAGTGTAATGCAAGATTGTATGTCAACATTTTTTAGATGTAAACTCTATTTTAATTAAGTTTTTTAATTTTTAAATTTTGTCTTTCAATTTTATTTTAATTCTCTTTAATATAACTATTTTTTTTAATTTAATTTTTTACGTTTTAATAATAAAAAATCTTCCATTTAAAATTGTTCTTTTTATTTGATCTAAAAAAATATTATAGCTTTTCTTAAACAAATATTAATAAATAATTATGTTATATTTTTTAGTTATTTAACATTAAAATTTAATAACCCATGGCCTTTTCCTAAATAATAATTTTATTAAATAATGTAGATTTAATAAGTTAGTCTCCTCCTCAATAATAATATTATTAATTATTTTACTTGTCCTTGAGTTAATATTAATTTTAAAGATTTTTTTTTTAATATTTAAATTAATTTCCAATCTTAAGACCATAGAGGTTGGCCTGAAGAAATTAAATGCAATATCAGAGTGAAGTAACGATGTCCCCTATCCCCTACATTTTTTGGCATTCATGTTGATAAACTAGAAGAGTGTTTCGAGGCTGCAATATGCAATGTCCCCAAACTCGCTAGTATGGTCATTACTCTTCCCCTTTATGACGATGATATCGCTCTTCTTGCCAAAAGCCATGATGATCTTGACAAGTAGCTTAGAATCCTCCATGATTATTGCTACAAGATGGGTATGATTTGTTTCTCCAAGAAAAAAACATAATTTCATTAATAAAAATGAAGTTACATTCTGCATATACACTTTTACATTATGTACTTCTAACATTTGTTCCAGAGATCAAGAAAAACAATGGAACAAGGTCCATCAAACATCATTGCTAAATTTGAGGAACACTACCAAAGATATGACCAAAGAGAGTCATAAAAAACTAAAGCCGAAGCCAAAGAACAAAAATGAACATCATAACTATTTCACACATTGTTCCAGTAGGAAGAAGAACCATTCAACAACATATATTGAATGCTAGAGCCACACAAAACTATCCATGTCCACCACAAAAAGAAGAAATGAGCAAAATGAGTCTGAATAAAATTAGACCCTGCAAATTTAGAGTTGTCCCACAACTGTTAAATATATAACAATCCATATGATAAAAAGCAAAAAGTAGTAGATATAACATATATAGAGTCCCAACTTATACAAGGCCATGAAAGGCTTGTGGAATGTCATGAAAATGCCTATGATAATATTTAAAGTGCTCAGAGCCCTAAATCTCAGTCACATGCCATATACCCTTCTCCAAAAGAAGGCCTTCCTTAGAAAGCCGATCTGCTTCATTGTTCCTTTCCCTGAAGATGTGCCTGCAAGAAAATTGAGTGAAGTTTAGACATAGTCTAGAAATCTCATCCATAATATTCTTGAGATAAATGTTTCTGCATCTTTGAGAAGCGTTGACCTAGTTGATCACAAGCAAATAATCCCCAAAAATATGAATTTTTTCACACCCTTTTTCACTAGAAAAAGCCAATAACGATCTACAAGCTAAGATTTCTGCCCAGTTGTTTGATTCACTGCCAAAACCCATTTTGACATGAAATATATGATGTTTAGAAATGAAAAGAACAAACCCTCCCCATGCCAAGTTCCCATTATCTTATGTTGCCCCGTCGAAATAGCCCCACGAGATTTTTTTGTCCAGACTCTCAATTGTAATGATTCTAGGAGGACACCCTGTTTACATTGTGGGAAGTGACTAAGGATAGCCACACTTTCTGTAGCTATTTTCCTTGGGTCAGAGGCCACTCCATGGAAGATTTTTAGACCCCACACACCAAGCAACTTTGGGTTTTCTATTCTCAACCACTTAACCCAAGGTAGGACAATTTTTTCTTGAGTCCCTTCCCAAAGAAATTTAAAATATATTCTCCATGTTATTTCAAGAATTCCAAGGGGTATCCAAGCAAGATCCATTTAGTAAACTGAGATAGATTCAATCGTTGATTTTTCCAACACCAAGCGCCCATCTCAAGACAACCATCTGTGACTCTAGCAAGTGAGTCTCTTCTCTAATTTTTCCAGAAGCCAGGTCTAGTCTTCAATCCTGTAGAAATTTAGTTTTAGATAAAACCTCAGGTATTTGAGTCCATCTTCAAAAGACATGACATCAAAAGGGAACAACCTTCTTATATTTTTGATTTCCTGAATAGATAAGTTATGTATTGGAGAGAGTATTACATATCATTTATCAACATTCTGGATGCATTGCCGAAGAGAATTAAGATTTCATGAAGACACTGAATGTCTCTATAATATCCATTGTAAAAAATTAAAATGTCATAAAAAAACAGTAGGTGTGTGAGATGGTTAGCGATAAACTAGGTAAATCCTAGAAGCTATAGGAAACCCGTAAAAACTTTACAAGTTACCCACCAAACCCTCCCGGATCTTCAATGAAAGTAAAAAATAAATTCCTCATAAATATTCCCCTTCAAACCCCACAATAGAGTCCCAACACTACTTGTAGTCTGCTCTAGAGCTGTTTGCACCTATCCACTATTCGACAAACTATTCTCCTTCAAACCCTAGAACATCCCTGAGCTCTATCAATAAATCTGAAATTAAGATAAATCAAGATAAATCAAGATGGGTATGAATGCTAATACTGACAAGACTAAATTCATGATAATTAAATCCAAAAAGATCAACTATGATAATTTCACTTATGATAACAATTACTTGGAGAAAGTTTTTTCATATAAATATTTAGGTATTAACATTCACCATTAGCTCAACTAGGATTGCAACATTGAGAAAAGGATAATAGGAGGCTGGAAAGCTTATTATGAGCTTGAAAACATTTGTAAGTCAACATATCTTTAAGTATGGAGTAAAAAAAAGATCCTCTATGAGACTCTCATCACCCTTGTTATATTATTAAATGTGAGGTTTGAGGTTGTAGTATATCTAGAGAATCATGCAGAAAGATTGAGCTTATAAAAAAGAAACTTATAACCTACAACCTCAAGATTAAAGGAAATACTCCCTACCCCATCCTTTCGATTGAAGCTAATCTTTTATTCATTGAAAACATGGTTATGTTTAGGTATATGATGTGAAGGAAGAATCTTTACAACATGGAAGCCAAGAGGTTCCCCAAAATTACTTCGAACTCTAGCCAAGACCCACACCTCTGGCTCAAGTGAGGTTGGCATAAGGGTACCTAGTCTTGGCTCAACCAGCGGGAGATAAAAGAAGAGACCATCTTGGAGAATAAGGATAAAATTAAAAGTAATATTACTTCCAAATTTACGGATAAGTTGTGGGATGATAAGAAGTTAGAAGGAAAAAGGGAGTTGATATATTATAAGGAGGTGATCAACCCCAATATTACTAACCAGAATTATCTTTTTGTCTTGACCAGTGCTAAGAAGAAGATGAACATTACGAAGATAAGAACTAATTCTCTTAAGCTTCAAAGTGAAACTGAGCATTGATCTATTCCCAAAACACCTTGGGACAAAAGATTCTAACAACTTTACGATACTAGGAAGGTTGAACATGAAAAACACCTTCTCTTGAATTGTCTCACTCTTACTCACATCCATTCTCATTTCCAAAACCTTTGCCACACTAACGAACTCCTTGAATTGTTAAGGTTCCCCAAAAGTGCTTTTAACTCTAGCCAAAACCCCCACCTACGACTCAAGCAAGGTTGTCATAAGGATAGCCAGTCTTGGCTTGACCATTGGGGGGTAAACGAAGAGGCCATATTGGAGAATAAGGACAAAGTTAAAAGCAATATTACTTCCAAATTTAATATAAACTATGGGATGATAAGGATTTAGAAGGAAAAAAGACGCTAATGTATTGTAAGGAGGTGATAAACCCTAATATTGCTAACTAGAATTATCTTTTTATCTTGACCAGTGATAAGAAGAAAATGAACATTGCAAAGATAAGAACTAGTTCTCATAAGCTTCAAAGTGAAACCGAACATTGATCTATTCCCAAAACACCTTGGGACAAAAGGGTTATCACCTTTACAATACTAGGAGGGTTGAAGATGAAGAATATTTTCTCTTGGATTGTTCCACTCTTACTCACATTCGTTCTCATTTCCAAAACCTTTGCCACATTAACAACCTCCTTGAATCTTTAAGTCCGTAAAACTATAGTGATTTGGGAACACTTCTCTCCCTTCTTTTTGTTCATAGAAATAAAATATTAAAGAGTCTTAATTAATCTCTTTCTTTCTAAAGGTCCAATAGACCATATTTGTCTTAGTGGACGTTCATAATCGTCATCATTATCCATCTTTCCAAGTATTTTAATTCTTTGCCTTTCTACTCTTCTATTTACTTGCAAAAATATTATAAAATAATGAATAATTAGATATTGTTGGAGAGAAAATAGATTTCATCTTATTTTTTGATTTTTTTTAGCTTTCATAAACTCTTAAAAAGACTTCACTCAATAAAACTTAATAAAAAGAAAATGTTCTTCTTTAAATAATATTCTTTTTTAAAATTAATAATTACAAAATATATATAAATACAACACTCAAATTCAAACCAAAATATATATATATAAATATTATATATATATATATAACCAAATTTCCAAAAAATAAAGATTCCAAGTCCCTTACTCTTTATCCCTTAAAATTACGTTATAATTTTAGTACTAGTCAAGTCACCCTTTTTATTGTCTTACAAAAACTTATTAATTCTTAATAATAAATAAGTTTTCCATTTAAAAATTAAATACATTAAAATTAAAAAATTTAACTATAATAATTATATATTAATTTTTTTTCAACGTATAAATAAAATTTAAAATTTAAAAATAAAAAATACACTAATTATATTAATTTTAATTTTAATTATAAAGTTTAATATATAATATGAGCCATTATCATTAACAATTTAATTGACTTTCACATTTATTTTATTTAATTATAAAAATATTTTGAAAAAATACAAAACAATTTTTATTAAAGTCAAATATAAGGTTCGTTTCGAGTTGAGCGCTGCCGCTATAAGGTTATACGAGAATGTAATTGCTAAGTTAAAAAGCAATGAGGGGTGGTCGAAAGATATTAAGTGTAATGTTAGAGTTAAACAAGGTTGCCCCCTCTCCCCTACCCTATTTGGCATTTACATCAACAAGCTAGAAGGTTGTTTAGAGGAAGTAGGCTGTGCTGGCACGATCTTAGTTGGGATAGTCATCATCCTTCTTCTCTATGCTGACGATATTGTTCTTCTCGCAAGGTGCCCATCTGATTTTGATAAGCAGCTTAGACTCCTTAAGGATTTCTGCTCTACCATGGGTATGACTGTTAACACGGACAAAACAAAAGTTATGATTATCAAATCTAAGAAGGACACTTACACTAATTTTATGTATGACAATAGTAACTTGGAGGAAGTGTCTTCTTACAAGTACCTAGGAATTGATATTCATCACAAGCTCAACTGGAATTATAGCATTGAGAAAAGGATTAATGGGGGGTGGAAAGCTTATTTTGGTCTTGAAAATAATTGTAAAACGACAAACCTCATAATGTGGGATAGAAAGAAGTTCCTTTTTGAAACTTTAGTCGCCCCCGTTATGTTATATGGATGTGAGGTTTGGGGTTGCAGCATCTCTAGAGAATCCTAGAGAAAGATTGAGCAATTATAGAAGTGTTTTATAACGCATAACCTCAAAATTAAAAGCAATACACCCTATCTTATTCTCCTTATAGAAGTGGGTCTTTCCCCTATTGAGAGCCTAGTTATGACTAGGCTTTTTTTGTACAAGCACAAACTCAATAACATAGGAGACCATAGACTTCCTAAGCTAGCTTTAAATTCTAGCCAAAACCACCTAAGGCTCAAATGAGGTTGGTATAAAGACACCATGGCCTGGTTAAACCATTGGGAGATTGACGAGAATGTTGCACTGCAAAACATTAATAATATTAAATATATTGTTACTTCTAAGTTCAAAGAAAAAATGTGATGTGAGAAATATTTAGCAGCTAAAAGAAAATTAAGATATTATAAGGAGGTTATCAACCCCACCCTAGAAGATCAAAAGTATCTCTTTGTTTTAACTAGCTCAAAAAAGAAAATTAATATAGCCAAGATTAGAACGAACTCTCATGAGCTCCATAGTGAAACGGGTTGTGGGCAGTTCCTAAAACACCATGGATGGAAAGGATTTGCCATCTTTGTGAGAATATGAACATCGATGATGAAAATCACTTCCTCTTAGAGTGCCCTGCATACAACCACATTAGATCTCAGTTTCATAATCTTTGTTGCAACACTGACCTTCCTAGCCTTTTACGATGTAAAAATTATAGTAATCTCAGGAGGCTTCTCTCCAAGCTTTTTGAGCATAGGAATAAAATCTTAAATCAAACTAAATAATTCTTTTCTTTAGGTCCGATAGACCAAAGTTTGATCTCAATAGACGTTAACCATCATCATCATCGTCATGATCAATATATTTATGAACACTTTAAATTGTTAGTTACGTATAATCTATAAATTATTTACAAATTTACAAATTAAACGACGTTCAAACTATGTTCTTAAATTGAAAAAACATATATTTACGAATATTATTAAAATTTTAGAATTATAAATTATATTAAATAGTTAAAAATATATTAAAAGAAAATTAGGTTGTTTTTTTTAAATGCTACACCAAATACAATAATGAATTTTGTAATAATAATATTCATGTTATATAAATAACATCCAAAAGCCTATATTTTGGACTTTGACTAGACTATGCAGAAAGTTATATATTAAACTCATTCTTTAACACATTTATAAGTATCAATTCCAATCATGGATGGCTGTGCCTTTCTCAAGTCTTCTATCATGTCTCATGCCCTCACTATTACACAAAATTTGTTGCAGTCAAAAAGCTACTTGTGTGTTGTTTTTGGGTAACTACAAACAAGGCTATATTAAAACAAAAATTATTGTACCACTGATCCCACCTATTGATTAAATAAATGTATAAGACAATACGAGGAGTATTCTCCCTTGGAAGTCAAAAGTGGCCCAGAAATTATGGAAACATGGAGAACTCCATGTGAGGACCCACCAAGGCAAGGTTTGTTGGTGTCAGGGAGCTTACATTTTGAAATGGTCTCTCTTTGGATTGAACCATGTGTTAATCCTATCCTCATTTAATAATGCTAGCTTTATGCTCTTTGTGTTCCCAACTTTCTAGAAGTTGTTTGTTAACTAGAGGCCATGGTCCATGGATGTCCATTTCATTTCATCTTTCAGATGTCCATGTCATTTCATCTTTCTTTCAAACTGAAGCTTGGAAGGTGCACCTCAATCATGGCTGATACCATAGAAGGGATTATTTTAAGGTTTCGTACTCATAAATAAGAGGAGATAAGTTAGTAGAGGGATGGAAATATAATATACATTTTAGAGATTCAGGTACAATTTTTAGGATAGTATATGATAAAAACATTAAGAAAACAATGAAATCAGATTTGAAATGGAATTCCATGTCTTTTATATACCATTTTTAATGCGAGGCAAGGCAACCTTGACTAAACAGAACTATCATACCACTAAATTAAAAGATATATGTTGTTTGAATTCAGATGTGCCTTGACTTTTCTTATGATTTGATGCATAAAAACATTAAAAAAGAAGTCCCTTTATGTAATATTTAATACAATGTGTGTTCCAATGTAATATAATACATAAAGTGGTGATATATTTGGTGATAGCCACTCAAGAAAGATAAACAGTTACTGAGATAAAGAACGAATATTTTATGCACCATGGAGTGAATCCTTCATGCACCAAGGATATGAGAGTATTCTGTATGATGAACTGTCATTAAAAAGGACAAGATGCCACTACTAGGAATAATGGAAAATTTGATGAATGCGAGAATATAGATATATTTTTTACTATTTGCTTTCACATGTATGTTATTTTTATGGTGAACTTCACACAGAATTACTTTCATTTTATTATAATTTATTAGGTTATGATGTTAAGTGTTATTATAATAAATTTAAATAGTTTATTTAAAAAAATTGTGGTATATGGTATACCAGATTTGTTTATTTGTAGGATAATAAATTGATGTGTATGTGTAATGTAAGTATGTAAATAATTTTACATGTTGGTTTAATTAAATAATAATAATAAAAGTTAAAAGCATGAGGATGAGTGCAAGAATCTAAATGTTAGCTTAATTAATAATAAAATAATTAAAATAATAAAATTCAATTTGTTATATTTTGATTTTGTTATTAACTTGTGAATAGATCTTGTTATAATACCATGAGCGAATACCATGGCTTATCAATACCTCAAGCCCAAAAACCATAACTTATTTCACAACTAAAATATTTTATAACAATATGACAAGATTCTTAACCATGGATATTCACCCCCAATTTATTATTAATTTGTAAAAATTTGGCTTTGTTATAATACCATGGGCCAATACTATGGCTTATCAATACAACATGCTAAAAAAACATGACTTATTTCACAATCAAAATATATTATAACAATATGAAAATATTCTTAACCATGGATATTCATCCCCACTTTACCATGAATATTATTAAGTTGTAAATGGACTTTGTTACAATACCATGGTCCAATACCATGACTTATCAATACCACATGGCCAAAAAACATAACTTATTTCAAAATCAAAATATTTTATAACAATATGATAGGATTCTTAATAATGGATATTCACCCCTGCTTTGTCATTGATATTATGAACTTGTGAATAGACTTTGTTACAATAGTTTGGGTTAATACCATGGCTTATCAATACCACATGACAAAAAATCATCTTATTTCACAGTCTAAATATTTTATAACAATATGACTAGATTTTTAACCATTGATATTCACCCCAATTTACCATAGATATTATTAACTTGGAAATAGGATTTGTTACAATACCATGGGCCAATACCATGGCTTATCAATACCACGTGCACAAAAACCATACCTTATTTCACAATAAAAAATTTAGTTTTTATTTTAATTTATTTTATAGCATTTTTTAATTGAAGCTAATAGGAAAAATGTTTTAATTAGTTTTGAGATATATGTAAACCCTCTATCTTCACTACTACTAAAAATATTCCCATTTAAATTAAATTGTGTCTCATTCTATGAGATATAGTATATCAATTTTAGTGGAGGTTAAATTCATGTTCATTACTCGTAAGTTTATTGATTTTTTTCTAAAGAGTAAAAGATTTTGAGTTTATTTGTTTGTTTTAGTAAGAAAAATAAGGAATGATGTAAAACTACTATATTTTAATGAGACAACAAATACTTTAGGAGAAACTATAAGAATGGACACTTTCGGGGATTTTTTTACATAGGGTAACTTATGCATATTAGATTTCAAAAAATTTATAGTTATAACTAAATTTTGGAGGAATTTATGAAAATTGAGAAGAAGAAAAAATAGGTAAATTAGGTAGATAATAGTATTAATTTTATTGTAAGTAAATTATAAAGGGTTGTAAGAGGATGATTTTAATTGATTTATTAGGTTGTGATGATGGAAAGTAGATTAATTGGAACTAAAAGTAAACATAAAAGTGTAAGTATTTTGAGACCACAAACACATAATAATATGGTTTAATATAGTTGTGAAAATAAACAACATTAGCAGTTGTAAACATGAGATAAAAGAGAAAGAAGAGACAATGATAGACTAATATTGATACTAACTTGAATTTATTGCATTATATTGAATATTTGATTTACATATATAGAAGCTTTTCAAGGAGAGAGAAATTTCACATTAGTTGAGGTTCCTAAGTGTTGGCTTGATAGGGCTTCACCCAGGTTCAACGTTATCTGCGCCAATCAAAAAAACCCTAACCGTTGACCCTTTCGGCAACAACCTGCGTAGCGCAGGCTGCAGTCTCACCTGAAGCAGTATTGGGGGATGCTAGAACTAGGTTTCTACATCTACAGGCTTGTGTGATGTGCTCTTCGGTCCTTATGGCTTAGATCTACCTTTACACACCTTTAACTTTTCCGAATAGATAATTACTGCAAATCTATCTAAACAACTCCTAGATCTTCGCAAAGGTTCCTAATTATACTTATCATGCATAAAGATTATAGATCTACTACTTTCGTGTTGTAAATAAGCATTAATTCATGTAAAGCATAACATAAAGTGAAGATACATAAACTTTGCAGAAGTAAATAACAAGACACAGATGCACTAGATTCAGCTCAAAACAGTCTTTATTAAGTATAATTGTTCAATTACAAAAAAAAATTCCTTGCGCACTTAGCTACGGGGCCCGCACACTTAGCCTGTGGACTTACCAAGGTATCTGCGCACTTAGCTATAGGAGCCTTCCACTTTCGCCTATGTACAGGAAACAAACTTTTCCTGCCTTAGCACCTTGCCCTTACAATTATTATTCAGTATTAGATACCTTTTTAAGACTCTTTATGAATCTTTTATATATAGCATTTGCTTTACAATACCATGGTCCACGGATGATGGGCGGGTCTCAAAACCACTCTATCACCTACCCACCTAAGGGACTAAATACCTGTTGACTTCTACTAGCTTCGCACTTCGCTTCCACATTTCACAGAGACTTTACATTCATTACAAAAATATACTATAAAATTGACCCAAAACTTGACTAAAATGACCCAAGGGACCCCTTCCCGATAGGCCCCTAGCACAAATTGGGTGACTCGCCCTCGAGACACTCAGATGGCACAACAATTTTGCGTTGGAGTTTGTTGAACTCCATCTTCAACACTTTCAAGTCAGTAGTACCCTACACGGTAGTCTGTTGCACTTCATCGACCAGTTTCTCTACTGTAGGGCCTTCCACTGCGAGGCTCATTGTCTGTTGTGTTTGTTGGATTGTCTTCAACTTCTCTTGTACTGACAGAGTAAGCTGGCTTGCTTCCTCTGTCCACGGCTGTGCCTTGGCCTTCAATATGACCTCTTTTCTCTACATCTCTTCAATCTGTGTTTCTAGTTGTTTCCCTTTTGTCAAACAATCGAAGTGTTAGACTGGTACCAAAGTGCGTCAGTCACCCTGAGTTCATCAAATTGTTGTTGCTCCTCCCACATATCTGTTCCAATTTTTTGCAGAGTGGGGTCCTCCTGCAGAGTTGTCCATAATTCCATTGCTTGCTTGAAGAGCTTTATGCAGCCCTTAACCGATGCATCTAACGTGGCCATCCCTCTTTGATGGTTGCTCCGCATTGCTCCCAGACTTTTGGCAGAGTGGTTGGCTATAACTTCAACTGTAATTCAGAGATCGACATTTATAATGAAAATCGGACTCAGCCGACCTCCTCTTTTGATTCTCTAACTCTGGTAGCCAACTTTTGAATCTTCGCTGCTGATGCTGCATCTTATGGAATATTAAGTTCTGATAGTGCATTACATGCTTGTGTAATGGTTGCCTCCAAGTTCTGGCTGCGCGTGGTCAGTTCTTCCTTTTCCTTTAGTGTTCGTGCCTTTTCTGCAAATATTTTCTCATTTTTCATCTCTACCTCTTTGATGACTAACAATGCATGTTGCCCCCTGACCCCGAGCTCATCTAATACCCCCTGATATAATTCATGGAGGGTCTGAATAGGTAGCGCGGTTAGGTTGACACCCACATCCTTGACTTGGGTGAGTTGGGTGTTCATCACTTCTGACTATGCGTGTAGTGATCCCTCTGGTATTGGTATAACTCTAAGGTCTAGAGTCTTATCTGTCTCTAGCACAGTTGCACTTTCTTGCTGCACGCTCGCTTGAATCCCTGACGCCTGTCCCATGCTCACTTATAGTCGTCTTGTTTGAGTCTGTGACTTTTGTAGATCCTTCTACATTTTCCCCAGTGTCTGTAGGTACTATTGTTCAAACTGTTTCCACAGGTCCATTTTGGTGTCGTAGACCTTGTCTTTGATTTCATCTAAGTCCCCCTCAATGAGGACCATTGGATCAACATGTGAGTGCTTGTTAGATTTCTGCTTCTTTCTAGACCCAGAAGTTGTCTCCTTGGTCCACTTTTGTAGTTTGAAGGGATCTCTCTGCTCCTCGCCACCACCTCCTTGAATGTTGGGACCCTTCTTGTCCTCAGTGTGCTGAGAAGCCGACTCCTCAACCTCCATTGTGGTCTCCTTTGCGGTGCGCTCCTTTTCAGGAGCTGCCTTAGTAACATCTTCCTTGGCATCCACTTCCTTCTTTTTTTGTGTTGCTTTCCCTTGGGTTGTAGCCTACTCGGCTTCCTTCTATTTATGTATTGTGGTTGGTTGCGTGGAGGAAATTTCCCTTGCCTTGCTTGTACCTGTGTTGAGATCTGATGGTTGTAACCACTGTCTTGGCCTTTTCCCTATAATCTTCTGTCCATCCGCCTCACTCACCACATATGAAAACAGGTACCATGTTTTCCTAGGATCCTTCCTCACGAAGATAGACACATTGTGAAAATCTGCCTTGAATTCTGCATTAGCCTCGAGTTGCTAAAATAGTGTTGGTGACTGTCGCAACCTCTGGTTGATCACGATGTGGAGCTCCATCTCTAATAGCACCCAGAACATCTTTGACTCCATGACCTTCTCAGGATCCTTTGTTACCCATAGCCAAGAGAACTTCACCGCCTCTAGTAAGGCATCGTCCTGTGGAGGGAATTGATTGTCTTCTAGCAGTCTCCATGCAACTAGGGAAATTAACAACAGCAATCAAGCATAATGGAATGCCTTACCTTTGTCCTATGCTTCATGATAATTCAACAAAAACTCCTTGCAGAGATATTGTGCCCAATTATACTATACCCCCTTCACGCATTGGGCTGCAAGAGAAATAACTGGTGCCAGAACCTCATCCGCACGACACTTTCTCATGACTTTGCAGGCCAAAATATGCGTGGAAAATTGTACTGCCTTATCTGTGATTGAGCGAATGGAGTATCCGCGCGACTTCTTTACTAAGCCAAACTCGCTCTTCATTCTGACTGCGAGTTTCTTTTCCTTGGTCTTACCTCAAAACTCCTTGGTTTGATCCACCCCTTCGTATGGCAACCTTGTGATGCGGTGGATTACCATATCTATAATGGGGATGGGCTCTCCCACCCATAGACACCCATCGTGCACCAAGGTAAGAAATTTTCGAATGCAGACTGTATTGATATTCATCCCGCTAAAATGTGGAACCCACAGCATGTTCAACAACCCAGCCTTCTTGACCCCCGCGACCCACTTCATAGGCTCCAGTCGTGTGACTTCGGTCTCCTCATAGTATATCTTGGCGAAATACTTGTTTGGTGCCAACTACGGGAATTTTTCATGGTTAGCTAGATCCCAGTCTTCCATTTTGACTGTAGGAACGCACCCTAAGAGTGCACCTTCAAATACCACCTTCTCCAGTAACAACGTTGTAAAGACCATGAACTTAGCAAAATCTCGGTCTTTTGGTACCTTTGCTTTGCCTTTTTGCGGAGGGATATACTTGAGGAGCCTAGTGATAGGCCCTCCCTCCTTAGCTTTGAATTCTTCAACACCTTCACAAAGCTCTTCTTCGTCAAGATCCATAGGCTCATGTGGCTATTTCGACTTATCCATCTTCCCTTTTTGCCGAATCTCAGTAGGGTTCTTCCTTGGTGACTGCCTCACCAGAATAGATTGTGGTTTCTTTTGTTTCTCCTTAGAAATATATGACTTAGGCCTAGGAGACCTTGGCACTGTAGGCATAGAGGGTGTTGCTTCCATTTCTTGTGTGACTTTAGGGGCTACGTTTTCTACGGGGTTAGTGGCCATCATTCTCTCCAAGAAATCCTCACGGAATGCTTCGAGCACATTAGTTAACCCTAGATGTTTAAAAACATCTTCCCAATCCTCTCAGTTCATAAACATAAGACAAGAGTGCTCACGAACAATTTTCATAAGGCAAAGTGTTCTACTGCAGGCCAACATGCCAGATTTATAGGTGATTTCAAATTCAAATCCGACCGTTTCCTCCATATTCCTACGATAAATGCATCTTTGGTGGTATATTGCCAAATATTTGTACCATAAATGTAGCCTACCCGCTCCTCCTAATGGGCTTTTCACCATCCAATCAGCTACTATTCACCCAACAACTTTTTCCATGTTGCTGCGTGGCGCCATCCTCTATGGTGTAGATCCTTCTCGTGCTTGTCTTGCTTCCATCACGTAATCCCCTCACTTCGATCTTCCACTTTTTGGGCAGTGTAGTTTATAGTCCTGCACTTCCTTGTAGCTGCATGGAGTACTAATACTATCCTGCCATCATATAGTTATTGCGCAGGGGTAGGATCCCCTTTGTACAACTTCAATTGACTTTACCTAGAAATATTTCCCCATTCAGATTTGCGAGCTGAACTGCGCCACCATATGTAATTTCCTGGACAACATACAGACCTAGCAATGCATTTGGAACTTTCCAGGATACTTAGTGAATTTTTTATCGTAAAGTAGGACTAAATCATTTACCTTAAAGGTGCACAACTTAATATGTCAATCATGCCAAGCCTTCTCATGCTCCTTTTGTACTAGTTGGTGAAATACCACTAGAAATTTATCTTCTTCTAATTCCAACAACTATGCAAGGCGTTCCTCCATAGTCTCGTGATCTGCCATATCAGTCAATGCTACAATCTATAGACTCGACACAATATACTCCTTGGGCATTACAACCTCTATCCCATAGACCAATTTGAACGAAGTTTGGCCTGTCAACTTTTTACATGTCGTCCTATATGCCCATAGGACCGCGGGTATGCACACATCCCAATCTTTCCTCTATTCGTTGTAGACCTTTGTCAACACGTTCTCTAGGATTTTATTGAATGCTTCAACCGTACCATTTTCCTGAGGATGATAGGGCGTACTCTTTTGATGATAGAACTAAAATTCTTCGAGCATTGCGGATATAGTTTCATTTAGAAAATGCATACCCCTATCATTCATCAGTATCTTAAGACATCCAAATCTTGTCAAGACATATTCAAATAGGAACTTCGCAGCTGTAGCAGCGTTATAATCTTTCACCAGATGTGTTTCTGCCCATCTTGTCAAGTATTCAGTCGCCGTAATAATATACTGCGCGCCTGTCTTTTTCCTAGGTGGCTGTATTGGACCCACAAAGTCGATTGACCATTTATCAAAGAATTGAAATGAAATCTAAGTATTTAAGGGTAGTTTGTCCCTCCGCGATGGCTTTCCTGTCTGTTGACATGCATAACATCAGGAAAAATTAAGACCCCCCTAAATTTACATGTATAATAAATGGGCAATCTCCATGTATATAGGAAAAATGGAAGGCGGTTTTATAAATAATATGATATGTATATATAATTTTTTGGCGAATCTCTCACCAGGCATGGTGAATATTTTACTCAATTATAAAATCTTGTGTTTATTGAATACACAAATGAAATCATTGCATTTCTTTAAATATCTTTTGAAATCAAAATTACCGAAATTACATATCGATAATCTAGTGGGTGTAAGATAAAATTCACCCGTGCCATTCACAGAAAGCATGAGAAAAAACCTAATACTATATATAAAACCAAGAAAAATTCAAATTCATCACTTCTAGGGACCTCATAACCACCCTGCCAATACACAAGTATGTTCTTGTTTGCAATTAGAAAAATTACCCAGATTACAATCTGTTTACTCCACTTCTAGGGACCTCGTAACCACCCTGCCAAAATACACAAGTATGTTCCCGTTTGAAATTAGAAAAATTACCCAAATTACAATCTGTTTACTCCAGCATATGTTGGAAAGTTATAGAAGGATGACTAGTGCAATCAATCCATTCCTTTTAGCCCTGGATTTGTTTCAGTTTAAAACAGAAGTATACAAATATACTTGTCCAATGTCTATGCTTTAACCATTCATCTTAAGATGTTTTTACAATATAATTTCCTAAGTCTATTTAATATCTTCATTATCATAAAAACCAAACTATATCCATCTATCTTAACTCCACATCTACCACTCTTAAGGGGATGAAATCTATTTATCCCTCTAAGTACTTGGTAGACCCAGAATTAAGACGGATCTAAGATGATAGAATTAAGATGGATCTAAGATGATAGAATTTCCCCTTTAAATAGTGTATGCTCGCATGAATACCATGGGATTACCATGGGTCAATACCAAGGGTTATCATAAACCTGGAGCTTAAAAATTACTATTAGTAATTTATAAAAATTATTAAAAT
>APFE030529454.1:0-11863 GCA_000404065.3 Pinus taeda
CTTCTTCTCCCACCTTTTAGAGACAAATAAGTTTTTTGATGTTGGTATGCTTAAGACTAAACTTGCCTCGAAAAATAAGAGAACTAAAGGAGCTATAATCGCATGTTGAATATTTGTTGGAAAGAATCTCTCTCTTTGGATAGTGGGTTGGAGTGGGTGATAGTTAAAATCATCACCCTATTTTCCTTCAACTTAAAAGGGGAATAAAAAAGTCAAGATCCCCATTTAAATTCAATGTGGTTTGGATCAAGGATTAATCTTTCCATAATATTTTAGTGGAGCACTCAATCCTCTACAATATTGGAAGGAAAGGTTTTCTTTCATCTCAATTCTTGGATAATCTCAAGAGACTCAATAGGGTAATTGTCGAATGGTCTAAAGACAAAATTTAAAGGAACAAGGAGGCCTTGCACAAGGTGGAGTAAGACTTGGAGCAATTAGAAGATTTGAATGGGGAGGGCTATGTGTTGGTAGAAGCTAAAAAAGGAATCACTCAACTAGAAGCTACTAGGAAAATAATTTTGGAGAAAAAGTAGTCCGAGAGGTTAGAAAGAAAAGTTGTTTGGCTAATAAAGTGCAAGGATGAAAACTCAAATTTTTCCCAATTTCTTGCAAAGGGTCACTAGTTAATCAACATTATTTGGGCTTTAAAACATTTGAATGGAGGTGAGGCCTCAAATTTTGAAGCCCTAACTAGGTTAGGAATTAATATTCTTATCTCCGTTTTTAAGGCTATGCGGCAAGCTTCTTTAGCTGAGGTGACAAACATGGCCAATCACTTACCCAAATTAAAAGATAATAATTCCAACCAATCTCTCATTGAATTAGTGCTAGACAAATAATTGAAAAAAGTCTTTCATTATTTTCAATGGGATGAAAGTTCAAGTCATGATGGTTGGTCAGTTGATTTTTTCAACAATTTAATTTATATACTAGGGGTAAAACCTCTAAATGTGGTAGAGGATTAAAGATTATCTAGAAGGATGTATGACACTTTCAATTACATGTTTACTTCTCTTATTCCAAAGACTAGGTCGCATTGCTCTTTCAATAAATTTGGAACTATTTCTTTATGCAACAACATTTACAAAATCATTGCAAAACACACTGAAGTCAGTTCTCTCTCATAATATTTCAAGGGAACAATTTTCTTTCTTGGAAGGAAGTAAGATACATAAGGCCATTGGGGTTACACATGAGGGCCTCCACACTTTACAAATTAGGAACGTAAAAGGAATGGTGCTCAAAATTGACTTGTCCAAGGCATATGAAAGGGTCAGTTTGATCTATATTATAATGTCACTGATGCACTTGGGTTTTGAAGTAATCTTTATAAATTCGGTAATGTGATGTATAACATCTTACTTTTGTGGTTGTTATCAATGGATTGGCTTCTTCCTTCTTTCATGTAGAAAGACGAATTTTCTAAGGATGTTCCTTTTTTCCCTTATTATTTCCTTTAGTAGTAGAAGGCTTAATTAGACTATTAGTTGAGGCCAAAAGGAGGGGGTGTTCTAAATGGATTTATAGTGATAGGTGATTTTACCATTACACATGTTTTGTTTATCAATGAAATTTTGTTCATTGATGGGTACAAAAGGGATTTAATATCTGTGAAAGTAGCTTTGCCTTGAGAATGATACATGTATGATGATTAATATTCAGAAATCAACTTTGTCTAGAATTGTTCTAGATAGGGAGGAGTTTATAAATGAAAAAATATTTGTCCTCTCCATTAAAATATCTTTGATCAACTCAAATATTTGGGATTTCACCTAATGTGCAATGCCTACAAAAAGGATGATTGGTTTAATGAAGTATCTAGATGTCACATGCACAAACTCATTACCATCCTAGAGGAGGTATTGCAATAAAATATAAGTTTTGGTCATATTTCTTGCTATCATATTTTCAAGGAGAGGAATACCATTGTTGATGACCTTTCCAAAACAAGTGCATAGTTGGAATTGGGCTTATGGAAGATCTTAGAATAGGTTGGCGAAACATTTTATGAGTTCTACCATAGGAATTTCATAGAAATCCTATAGGTGGAATATGCACAGGTTTCAGGACCCATATTTGTACTCACTATTCTTTACAAAACTCATGTTAAATCTTCTATCCTAGATGAAATGAGCCTACCTTCTTAAAATTTTTATTTTTATTCTTTTAGGCTATTAAATGGTTATGTTGAACTGAAAGAGGCCTCATAGGCCCACTTTTCGTATTATTTTTTGATGGATAGCTATTAAAAACAACAATTTTTTAATGTACTCTATTGCAATTACAAAATGTAATTTTCAAACTTTTTAATTAAAATTATGATTTTTCCTTGAGGAAAAGGAGAGAGGGATAGGAGGTGTGTGTGTGTTTAATTGACAGGGATCCACCAAGGGAAACTGAAGGGGGTCCTCAAATCATAAATCCTAATTTTAGGAGAAACCCACCCCAAATTAAACAAAGAGAACAAAGATGCCCAACTAATCAACAACAAATTAGACCTCCATTCCAAGAGAATTATGTGGATGATAAAGCTAAAATATTAGAGGATCTTGAAGAAAATGAAATAAACTTATTTGGGAAAGGATAAATAGACAATATTTTATTGAATAAGGAGGAGAATGATCTAGTTTTTCTATCACAACTCGAAGTCATCCCTACAGATCTAGATGATTATAAAAAGTGATACTAAAATGCAATCATGGAGGTGCACAAACAGTACAATTTGAGAAGTAAGAATATTGTTGTAAATCCTCCCAAGAATAATCATAGTGATGCCCCTTCCACCATCCAGGAAAAGGATGATTCTCAAAGGGAGACTTCTCAAAAATAGGATGTAAGTATCAAAAAATTAGATAAACCTCAGACATCGTTCAATATTGAAAATGAATTAGCCAAGAAAAAAAAATGTATCCATCTGATAGAATTTATTAACAAGAATTCATATAGATCTCAAGTCATGATGACACTAAATATAGGGGAAGGAATAGACACAGTCAACTTAACGGATGACCAACCTAATTTATTGTTTGGACCTGAAGTTGAAGGGAATTCTCAGGATGGTAATGTGGCACCCTTCTATGTTAGTTTAAACGTCCATGACAATATTCTTCACAATGCCATGCTTTATTCTAGTGCTGCACACAATATTATTCATAGAGTAATCATGGAAAATCTAGGATTAGATATAATAAGACCCTACAAAGATTTATATTCTTTTGATTCTAGCAAAGTAAGTCTCTTAGGTCTCATCAAAGATTTATGTGCGACTCTTTCCCAAATCCTAGCAAAGAGTGTGGTGATGGATATTGTAGTAGTAGACATACCTCCCAAGTATGGAATGTTGTTATCAAGATCATGGAGAGAAAACTTATAAAGTACTTTGCAGATGGACATGACATATGCTACTATTCCTATTTTCAGTCAACATAGAAGGTTGTACAAGGGAACATTAATGAAATATATGGTAATTAGCCAAGAAAAACCAAATAATTATCCCCTCTATTTTGTGCATTCAGATTAGGATTCCTTCATTCTATAGAAGAGGAAGTGTTAGGCCTAGAAAATAGAATGAGCAAAATAGAGGAGAGGAAATTGGATGCTAGGAAAGAATATGAAGAGGGCGAAGCCCTTTGGAACATGGATTTTGATGGGACAGTGATCAACATAGGAGAAAGGATAGGTGTTTGGGTCTCAAAATCACAAACATGTATAGCAAAGGGATATTCTTACAAGCTCAATTTTTAATGCACAAATAATATAACTGAGTATGAAACACTAATTTTAGGATTGAAGCTTTTGAAAAGGTTTGGATATAAAAGGATTTCTATACATGGTGATTCTCAACTCATCATTAATCAAATTAAAGGTGAGTACTCAGCTAAACACCCTATACTAAGGGCCTACGTAAATGTTGTTTTAGATTTTTTGTAGTGCTTCCCAAAGTATCAATTGTATCTAATTCCCAGAGGTTAAAATATCTTAGTTGATGCATTGGATGTCTCAGCCAATATTTGTAAGATGACTTTTATGACAATAGTAAATATGAGGTTGAAGTGAAACACACACTGACTATCCCAAATAATGTTTGATGTTGACATGTTTTTTGTAGTGATAAGTAGGTAGAAAGTTTTTTGCAGTTAAAAGAAGAGTTTGAGAATGTACATATTGATGTAGATAACTATGTAGATGAGGATATAAATGAAGTAGTTTGAATGAGACTGATGAAATTCTAGAAGAGCTTGAGGTCCTACAATTGAAAGAAAATGTGTTACCAAGGGGTTTGGTGCCACTAGAAGGGCTATTTGATTTTAATGATGTAGCTAAAAAGCAAAGATAGCACCTATATGAGTTGAGGTTGAAGACTGTATTATAGGTAGGAAAATCCTAAGATTGTAAAGTTGTCCAAGTCCTTACCTCCCAAAGAAAAACAAAAGTACATTGATCTACTAAAAGAATATTTTGATGTGTATACTTGGGCTTATGAAGATCTAAAGGCACATGATACCAGTATTATACAACATAATATTCCCATCAGAGAGGACCAAAAACATTTCAAACATAAATTAGGGAGGGTAAATCCACTTTTTTTTACCGTTGATAGAAAAGGAGGTAGAAAAACATTTTGATGCCAAAATCATTGTGCCTTTAAGATTTTCAAAATGGGCATTGAATCAAATGCCAACAAGGAAAAAGATAGGAGAAATAAGGCTATGTTTGGATTTAAGGAATCTGAACAAATTTTCTATCAAGGATGACTACCCTCTACCTAAAATGGATCATATTTTACAGAAAGTGGTTGGTTCCACCAGAATTTATTTGTTGGGTGGTTTTTCAGGATATAACCAAATTCTAGTACATCCTGATGATAAACATAAAGAAAAATTGGCAACACCTTGCGAAACCTTTATGTATGTGAAGATGCCCTTTGGCCTTATGAATGTAGGGGCCACTTTCTAGAGAGCAATGCATATTGCTTTAACAGATGAGAAAGATAGATTTATTGTGATATATCTAGATGACATTATTGTATTTTTCAAAATAGATGAAGATCACCTACTTCACTTTAGGAAGGTTTTTGAGAAATGTAGGAAACATTGTATTTCCTTGAACCCCAAAAATTGTCTCTTTGATTTAGATGAAGGAAAGATACTTGGTCACATTATTTCAAAATATGGTATCATAATAGACCCCCATAGAGTTGAAGCCATAATGAAGATTGATCCTCGTAGGAACAAAAAAAAATAGTCTTTCCTTGGCAGGACCAATTCCCTGAGAAGATTCATCCCAAACCTAACCGAGATTTTGAGAGCAATCACAAACATGATGAAAAAGGATACTGATATAAAATGTGGTATTGAGGCAAAAATTTATTTTAGTGAAGTGAAAGTAGCTTTGACATGTGCTCTTGTTTTAATTAGCCCTGATTTTACTAAATATTTCATGATTTTCTCTTTTTCATCAGAACACACTATTGCAACAATATTGTTGTAGAAAAACAAGGAGGGCCATGAACAATCTATAACATTATTCAACAGAGATTTAAGAGATGTCTCCTCGAAGTACAATATCATGGAAAAACAATATTTTTCTTTATTAAAGGGACTGAAGGACCTCAGAGTGTATATTATACACTTCTACATAATTGCTTTCGTTCCAAGTGTAGTAGTGCAATATATCCTCACTTAGACTCATCCAGGTGGGAAAAGAGGCAAATGGGTTGCAGTAATTTTGGAATATGACATTGACATAAAGCCTACTAAACTCATCGAAGGTCAAAGATTAGGTAGGCTAATGGTTGAATCAAATTTCCATGCATTGGACATAAATTTTATAGTTGCACTTGATGAACAGGATGAGATGGTGACTCCACAGGTATCAAGATAATTTGTTACCTCTCCTTGGTATGCAAATATTGTGTATGTTTTTCAGAATTTACAACCACATGTTAGTTTGACCAAAACCAAGACTACATTTCTAAAACAAAAAGCTGTAAAGTTCTTTATTTTTAATTGATATCTACACTAGAAGGAAAATGGAGGTATTTTTCTGAATTTTTTATTGAAGGATGAAGAAAACAAAGTCATGGAAGAATTTCATCAAGGGGACTGTGAAGGACATTCATATTCGGAAGCCACTACCAACAAAATCTTGAGAGATGGTTTTTACTAGCATACCTTGTTTACAGATGATCATAAAAAAATTTCAACTTGTCATCAATTTCAAAGCTTTGAAGGAAAGACAAAAAAATTTCCCCTACCTTTAAAGCCCATTTTAGTGGAGACGCCTTTATAATAATGGGGATTAGATTTTATTGGAGAAATCTATCCAAGCTCTTCAACTCAACATAAATGGATTCTGAAAGCCACTGACTACTTCACCAAATGGATTGAGGCCATTCCAATGAGACATGTTATCGATTTTGTAATCATTCAATTCTTAGAAGGTAATATTTTGTCAAGATTTGGATGTCCACATAAAATAATTACTGATAATGCCACTGCTTTCAAATAAAAGAAAATGATTGATTTGTGCCACATGTATCAAATAAGTTTAGGACATTTTATTTCTTATTATCCTCAAGGGAATGGGTTAGCTATGTCTTCTAATAAGATTTTAGTCAACATTATAAAGAAGTTGTTGTAGGAAAATAAGAAATCTTGGCACAAGAAGTTGATTAATGCTCTATGGGCCGATAGAATTAGCACTATAAAATATATTGGAATGCCTCCTTTCCAATTAGTATATGGAATGGATGCAATTTTTCTCACCTCCCTAGGATTTACAATGCAAAAAGTATTACAAGAAATATACGTGGAGCTAAATGATGTACAAAGAAGGATAAATCAAATGATACAATTGTAGCAAACTAGGGAGGCAGTCTAAAACAAAACTTAGATAATTCAAGACAACAACAAGAAAATCCATGACAGAAGGACTAAAGTATACGATTATAAACTAGATGATCTTGTTCAAAGTGTTGAAAAGTGTGCAACAAGAAATTCTTGTTGGGAATGCAACAAGATGATGGAGCTTAGTGAAAAGAGTCGCCTTCACTAAGTGGGCCCGCAGGCTATTTTTGGCGCAAGTCTATTTTTAGACTATGTCTATTTTTAGACATATGGATCATGTCTATGGATTGCAGGTTGCTGTTTATGGATGATTGATCAAGTTGGGAAAAATAGATGGACTTCTATTTTTAGACCACAGCGGAGTCACAGCGGAGTGACTGCTCAGTCTAAATATAGAACAGTCAAATATTATTAGCTCATAATAATATTTAGACTATAAACTTTGTCTTATTCTCTTGGAGCACTTCAGGATGAGCTACGGATGTGGTACATGCAGATCCCAGAAGGAAATACGTGGTTACCTATGGGATGACTAATATTTGCATGCAGAACTTCAGTTAGAACTCAAGTGAGTTGAGTTTAGTGGACTGGAGGTGCAGTTGATGGAGTTGTGTTCAGTTTAGCTTTGTTAAACTGGTTGTATTTAGTCTAACTGGCAAATAGACTAGAGATGAGTTGGGTGAATTAGTTATTAATTAATTCACAAGTTACTAACTCATAATACAACTAATGAATACATCAGTTAACTCAGTTGCATGTCAGTGCATGTTCAGTTCAGCAGGGACAGGTGTTAGAGAATCAGATTGCTATCAGTTGTGACTATAGTTGTGCACCAGATCTTGCACAATCAAGGGATTGAGTATGCCAATGAGTTTGCCCACGTATTTGCCCACATTTTAGCTTATGCTCACGTCCACAAAGCGTGAGTGACTTTTTTGCAGGTGAAAAACGAGTTTGGTAAGCCATTCTCATCAGTTCTTGAGCAGGTATTGAGCAGTGGAGGCAGGCAAGCAGTGAAAGAGATTTGGAGATCAGATCTGAGCTGTATTGTGTGTAACAGAGGTGGAGATACTTGTGAGAAGTATTATGTTGTGTAATGTTACATGACTCAATCATTAATATACAGATAGTTGGGGTTTTTAGCGAGATGCTTTCCCCGAGATACATATTGTGTTAATGTGTGAATGCTCTTGATGTTTTATTGTTATTGATGCTGCTATATTGATGATCAACGTAGAGGAGCTTATGTATTGTGTATGTTTTCCGCAATAGTACATGATCAGGATAATCTCCATTGAATATGTGTTAAATTATTCAAAACTTCTACATGGTATCAGAGCAGGTTGATTTGTACAAGATATTTCTACAGGATATCAAAGCGAGGATTGATCATCAGATCTATTATTCAGGAAGTCACTACGTTTTATTTCTTCAGGCAAAGTCTGTAATCGGGCCAGGTAGCCTCTGGATTCATCCTTCTTTTCGAAGGTGAGATATCTGGTGAATGCCCATATAGTCAATCTCTGTACAAGAAATACTTCATTCTCTCGATATTTGATGTGGAAAGCGTTGACAGATCTATTCCAAAGCAAGAGCGACCAGAGGAAGTTGGCGCTCAAGGATAAACTCAGAAACATAAAGTGTGATAAAGGCGACAGTATGCCCAAGTATCTCACAAAGTTCACCCAATGTTGGGATGAGCTGGGAAGTGTGGGGGTGACTGTCGATGATGAGGACTTGGTGAGCTTGGCTCTCCTTGGTCTTCCGAAGATTTGGAATTCCTATCAGGACTCTGTCAATGGCCGGGAGAAATTGCCAGGATGGGAGAGACTTTGGTCGGACCTTGTGCAAGAGGAGATCAGGCGGAATACCAGGGACGAATCTTCATCAAAGGCATCTGATGAAGAAAATTGTGCTTTGGCTGCCAAACCAAAGAAGGGGAAGAACAAGAAAGCTTCTCATTCCGGTGCGAAAGGAAAGAAGCAGGACATTTCCAAGGTGAAGTGATTTCACTGTCACCAGCATGGACACTATGCCACAAATTGTCCGCAGAAGAATAAAAATAAGCAAGCTGCTGGATCTGTAGCGGGAGAGGCCCTAGCCTCGCAGTTTGAGCTGGATTTTTTGATGATCGCATGCTTGGTGTCAAGTGTGATGGGATTGGTATGGTTCTTGGATAGTGGTGGGTCTTTTCACATGACAGGAGATTGAGATTTTTTTTTTCTGATCTGGATGAGAAAGATCTTGGAGTGCACATCGAGATGGGCGATGATGGTAGATATAGTGCGACCGGTATCGGTACCATTTCCTTTGAGAGGGAGTCTGGTAAACCCTTCATATTAATGGAAGTGATGCATGTTCCAGGATTGAAGAAGAATCTTATCTCTGTGGCGATGTTAGAAGACAAGGGATATGATGTTGTTTTCAGCGAGGGAAAGGCTTTCCTGCGCAGTAAGACAACTGGAGACACCCGGAAGATAGGGGTTCGAGTCAAGAACCTTTATCAGTTGCAGGTAGATGGTTGTGCAGCAATGGCATGCAAGGAAGAAGGAGTGGTGAGCCGGGATAATGGCGAGCTATGGCACCGAAGATTGGGCCACCTTCACCATGGCGCCTTGAAGATACTGCAGCAGATTTCTACTAGGCTTCCTAAAGGCACTCTTGCGCAGTCAGATCAGTGCAAGGGGTGTATTTTGGGAAAATTTGTGAAAGCCACCTTTCACAAGAAGGATAGTCGTGCCATGATGATCCTTGAGAGAATTCACACAGATGTGTGTGGTCCTTTCTCAGTAGCTTCGACAGCAAAGCACATGTACTATGTGATCTTTGTTGATGATTTCTCTCGAAAGTGCTGGATCTTCTTCATGTAGAAGAAGAGCGAGACATACTCAAAGTTCTGTGAGTTCAAAGCATTGGTCGAGAAGGAATCGGGGAAGAAGGTGAAGGCTCTTAGGAGCGAAAATGGTGGTGGATTCATCTCTGGTGAGTTTAAGGACTTCTGCAGCGCAGAAGGGATTCGAAGAGAGCTCATAGCTCCCCATAACCCACAGCAGAACGGGGTTGTTGAGCAGAAGAACAGAACGATCATGGGTGCTGCACGGGCAATGTTGCATGATCAAAGCCTACCCCTTCACTTGTGGGTGAAGGCATGCCATACTGCAGTATATGTGCAGAACCGTTGTCCTCACAAGATACTTGGCATGAGTACACCCGAGGAGGCTTATTCTGGTAAGAGGCCTGATATTTCCCATTTGAGGATTTTTGGTTCTCCTGTTTACATGCATGTGACGAAGGATGCCAGGAAGAAGCTAGAGTCGACCGCGAAGGTTGGAATATTTGTGGGGTACACTGGTACACCCCACAACTATCGTGTGTATTTGCCAGACAGTTGCAAGACTATTGTGCGACGGGATATAAAATTTCAAGAGGAGAGATCCATGAAGTGTTCGCTTGAGAGGAAGCCACACTTACATGCAGATGAGGAGCTATTAGTTCCTAAGGATGAGCTTCAGGAAATGGATCAGCCACAAGATGAAGTTCATGGAGTGGAAGAGACCACTCATGCAGCACTAACCATCAGAGGGCAAAAGCGCACTACAGAAGCTGAGTGACAGGATCGAGATGCAGAGAAGGTTGTAAGACCACCTACAACAGAGTGCAGACAAAGACAGTCACCTGATTGGTACACTGGATACATGGCTCTTGTGAGCAAATGTATCATGACTGAGCCATCCTCTTTCGAGGAAGCTGTGGAGGATCCCGCATGGGTAGATGCCATGGTGGAAGAGTATGATTCGATTGTCGGAAACAATGCATGGGAGATTGTCCCAAGACCAGAGGGGAAATCAGTGGTGGGTTCGAGATGGATCTATAAAGTGAAGCAGGCAACTGATGGGAGTGTGGAGAAGAACAAGGCAAGATTTGTTGCTCGAGGCTTCTCACAGATAGAGGGGATCGATTATGAGGAGACCTTTGCACCTGTCGCAAGGTATTCTTCCATACGGATGATTCTTGCTCTCTTAGTGCAGATGGGGTGGCACATTCATCATATGGATGTGAAGACTGTGTTCCTCAATAGATTCATTGAGGAGGAAGTGTACATAGAGCAGCCTGAAGGTTTCGAGATCTTCAGCAACGAGTCGCATGTGTGCAGGCTCAAGAGAGCGTTGTATGGTTTGAAACAAGCACCTCGTGCTTGGTACACACGAAAAGACAGAGGCACATCGAGATATGGATTTTGGTACAGACACATTAGGTACCATCATATCAGAGATTGTGTGCAGCGGAGAATCATGTTACTTTCATATATTCCCACAGAGGATTAGGATGCTGATATCTTGACGAAGACGCTCACGAGGAGCAAATTTGAATACCACAGAGACAGGATAGGGGTTGCAGATAATCCATATCTTGTTAAGAGGGAGTGATGAAAATGAAACAAGATGATGGAGCTTAGTGAAAAGAAGTCGCCTTCACTAAGTGGGCTCGTAGGCTATTTTTGGCGCAAAGTCTATTTTTAGACTATGTCTATTTTTAGACATATGGATCATGGTCTATGAGTTGCAGGATGTTATTTGTGGATGATTGGTCATGTTGGTAAAAATAGATGGACTTATATTTTTAGACATATGGGTGGAGTGTATTTTTAGACTGCCATTCTAAATATAGAACAGTCAAATATTATTAGCTCTTAATAATATTTTGACTATAAACATTATCTTATCCTCTTGGATCACTTCAGTTCGAGCTACATATGTGGCACACGCAATTGCCAGAAGGAAATAAGCTTTTCTTATGGGTTAGTTGAGCTATTGCATGGATGGACTTCAGTTATAACTCAAGTGATTGAGTTTGGTGGAGTTGATTGAGGAGTTGATGGAGTTGTGTTCAGTTTGACTTAGTTGAACTAGTTGTATTTAGTCTAACTAACAAATAGACTAAGTGATTAGTGGTGTGAATTAATTATTAATTAATTCACTAATTATTAACTCATAAATCAACTAAAGAATACA
>APFE030529454.1:12380-29699 GCA_000404065.3 Pinus taeda
TTGTGAGGAGTATTGTACTATGTATTGTTACATGTTCTCAATCAATATAATATACAGATAGTTGAGGGGTTTTCAGCTATATTCTTTCCCCAGTACATACTGGGTTGATATGTGTGATTGATGCTTCAATGTGCGCATGCGATTGTTTCTTTAATACTACAAATTGATTATCAAAGTAGAGGAGATTATGTATTATGCATGATTCCGCAAATAGTGTATAATCGGGATAATCTCTATGAATAAGTGTCATATTATTCAAAATTTCTACATTAAGATGGAGATATCTTAGGCTCATTGTCACTCAGATAGGTTTCCCTCCATTTGTTAATTGGATCATGGGTTTTATCCAATTTATTTCCATTTTAGTCCTTATTAACAGATTAGGTTCACATTTCTTCCATGCATATCGAGGTTTAAGGCAGTTATTCCCTTCAGGCCCCTTTCTTTTTCTTCTAGCTACTTAAAGCCTTAGTCTCCTGTTAGCTGAGGAAAAAAGGCAGGGTGATTTTCAAGGACTGAATATTGCTCAAGGTACGATTATTTCACATCTACGTTTTGTAGATGTTATAATTTTTTGTAATAGATCCATGCATGATGTTGAAAATTTGTTTGAAGTTTTATCTTTGTATGGGAAAGCAGCTTGCATGTGAATCAATGCCAAGAAATTATCTATTTTCGCTATAAATATGGACAATGAAGAAAGAAGGTACCTTTTTCAAACGTTCTCCTTTGAATTATGGAGGTTTAAGGATCGTCTATAACACCAAGGGTTTCATATAAAACCAAACAACTACTCTAAAGAAGATTGGGCTTGGGTGCTAGAAAAACTCTAAAAAAGACTCAAAGGTTATAGCTTTAGATGGTTGTTGCTAGTAGGAAGATCAGCTTTGGTTAAATTTGTTCTTTAGGCCATCCGAGTCTACTGGATATCCCTTGCCTATTCCCAAAGGAGTTCTTGAGAAATCTAGAAGAAGATGTTTCACAATCATGTGGGTTGGTAAAAAAGACCTCTTTGTGGCTCCTTAGGTAAGATGGAAGAAGATAACAATGTTGAAAGCCTTAAGAGGCTAGGGCCTCAAAAATAATTTTTCCTTCTCGTCAAAACTAGATGTAAAATGTGGATGGAGATAAATAACCAATGATGATCTATGGAATCAAGTGGTTGTAGGAAAATACATGGGTCCTTTATCTTTGGAATACTGGATTCATACTCTAGCTAAGTAAAGGGTGAATATTTCTATAGTATGGAGAGCGGTTCTAAACACTTTTGACATTGTTAGCAATAGACTAGTGTGGAGGGTAGGGGATGGGTTCCTTAATAGAGGAGGAATATATCAATGAGATGGTAGTGGGGACATATTCAGATTATCTAATTAGGTAGTAAATCAACTCAAGGAAAGAGTATGTTTGGGACTGTCACAAGTATTAGACCCTCAAAATACCACTTTATGGCAGTAGATTTGGAGGTGAACAAGAGAATTTGGTCTAGTTGACCAACATTCGATAAAATGGATGATATATGTGATATCTCTATAAGAATTAGATGCAATATTAACAGATACAAAGGATGAGTTAATCTAGTCCTTTTTATGCTCGGTGCAGTATAGGCCAAAACTAGGATATCTCCACATCAATAAAGGGGTTCAACTAATCAAGAAGGCCTAGTGGTGGATAATCATCTCGTAATTGAAATTCCCTATAAAGTCTTAGATATATACGACGTAAGGTGTTTCCTCTGAAAATGACTCTCCTCCCCAGCCACCTGTATATTTACGACGTAAGGTGTTTCCTATGAAAATGACTCTCCTCCCCAGCCACCTGTACGTTCACGGGCCGTTGATTTGAATGTTAGATGATTGAGATAGTCTAGACCATTAGATTGATATTCGACAGGTATTAATCAGTTCAGTTACGGTTATTAAGTTACGTCGTTATTCAAGTTACGCGGGTTTCCCTCCTGAAAGAACTGCATTTACGTTACCTGTCATAGTTTTTCCACAAGATTCTTTGAGAGAGCCTCCCTAATATTCTCTATAAGCTGGGAGATGGCCGCAACAAATTTTGTTTCAGTCGACAATTTTTACCTTGTTTTGAATTTTTTTTTCTTCGAGTGTGTTTTGAATATTCATAAAATTTCCAAGAAGCAAGGTGACAAGCCTTTTGGAATTCAATTAACATTCCAAATCTAATTCCAATTAACATTCCAATTACGCCAAGCAGAGGCGCTGTAAACCCTTTATAAAATGGCATAGGGGCATCGTATGTTTGTGTTATGTTACAGCTAGATATTTGGAAGTGGAAGAAAATGGAGTTGGGAGCACAGATAGCAGCGAAGGAACCAGAGGACGCGCAGATGGAGGTGATGGTTAATGGAGTGGAGAATGAAGAGGGCGATGTTTTAAAAGGAAACAAGCTACATGCTAACTCTCATGGAACCAAGTTCAAGCGGGTTGATTCAAATTTGGAGTCGAGTACAGTTTTTGGAATGGCTACTCATGGCTCGGTTAGTATCAATGATAAAATCAATTCATTTATGACTGGGCAGCATCACGTGATATTGTTACTATTATTTACCTGATGTTCTAAAATCCTTATGGTAGGCAACGCCGGACGAGGCATTTTGTTACTATTATGATAGGTTGTAAGGAATTCAATAAGAGATTGTACCTCAAGATTAGTCTGGCGATGGACTTCAACAACATCACGTAGCCTTCTTATGAACTCTAGATTACCACTTGTTATTTCTCATATCAGTTGTATTCATTGGAATGACGGTGAAAAAAATTGATATTACTGTAGATGGGTGTCTGCATAAATACGTAACAAAGGATGAATCAACAAGTAACAAGGGATGGTTTATTTTTATTTTATTTTTAAGTTTAGAATTTTTAATGTTGTTCATTGTGTAACTACAGGATTTCAAACTTGAAATTTTAACCCACATTATTACTATTAAGATCGCCAGAGTAATTAGTATATATGTAATTGAGGGATTTCTGACTTCATTGCTTCACCATTCAAAAAATAAATGGATCTTCATTTCCTTTGCTTTGTATGTATTTGTATGTTTGATTTAATATATATATATATAATATTGTTGATTTTATATATAATATATATAGTATATATATATATATATATATATATATATAATTATATAATCAGCTTGATGAGTTTAGCAGACTCCAATGAGAGTTACATTATTGGGGATTTATTTGATATTTATAAAAAAATTTGAGCAGTTGGAGGAGCTATGAAATTAAGAAATAAAATGTGAATTTACGTGGAAGGGAATGAAATGCACATTTCATTCTCTCCCAAAACTATGATGCACTTTATATTGCCATTGTTATTGTTCAAGGTACAAATTCACTTTACAATGCCATTGTTATTGTTCAATGATTGATTATTTTTTCAAAAACTATTTGACTTAAAATTTACGAGATGGATTTCTAGATGCAATTTAGGGTAGTTCGCATGTGGTATGATTTAGAATTGTCCTTTCACAAACATTAAATCTTCACTAGAGTATTTACTTAGTTGTAGTGCAGGACAAAAGGATTAAGACAATTGATGTGCTAATGACTCGTTTTAATCCACACATTTGAGTTTCTAGACACCCTACTACTCGAGAGAGCTATAGGTAGAAAAATAAATTCAGCCCTCGAGAATGCAATAAATATTAAAAGAAATAATTCATGCACCTTGAATAGATAAGAAGATAATTGGATGTCAATTTTTACTGTTTTATTTTGTCAAAGTATTAGTCATGGGTTGGAATGCAAATATTTAGGTGCTCTGGTGGATGAAATGCGCCTTTCATTCTCACTTTCATTCTCAATGCAATTTACAGTGCCAATTTTAACGCTCGTTATGTTGTAAGTGATTAATTCATTTAAATTTTACTAAAAAAATTTAAGGTTTGTTATGTTGTAAGTGATTAGTTCTTTAACAAACATTAGATCTTCTCCAGACTATTTATTTAAGAGTAGTGTAATAGAAATTGTTTTTAAATTTTGTTTTTAAGTAAGGTTAGATTTTGATATTCTCAATTTGAAAAATCTTTTAATGAGTTGTTACATGATTTATTTTTTATTAGTTTATATATATATTATTTAATGTTTATTACATTTAATTAAAACTTATGAAATGTAATTTTTTTGTTTAAAATATTTTAATATATAAATAATTCAATATCTTAAAAAAAAAAAATCAATTTTAATTTTAACAAATTCGAGCATTTGATTTTAATTTTAAAAAAAAAATTACTTAAGTAAATAAACCTTCATGTTTTGGGTTTATATGTATAAATAAGTTACTTAAACAACCATCAATTACCAATTTGAACATGCAACTATTATTGACTATTGAGGAGCTCACAGTAATTAATAACAAAGTGTCAAAATTTTATATCATAAGAAGATTGGGAACATCACGCATAATATGTAAAAGCTTAATAAAAATATGTTAAAGTTTTAAGTATACAATCATTTGCATTTTAGCACTAACCAGTAATTATACAAAGCTTCAACTTTATATATTCATTAAGAGATTTTAATCAACTATATATGTAAAGCTTTCAGTAAGTACATAACCAGAAATTTTACATAAGTTTAACCAAGGTTTATAGCTTTGTTGTTTTAGAAGTTTTGGATAAGAGTGCACATTTTTTTAATACGGTTTTTTCATTAATGGTATAAATACAAAGCTATAATAAGTGTTAAAGTATTTTTATACTACATAATAAAAATATAGATATTAATTAGTTGATTATATAAGGTAAATCGTTTAAAGGTTGATAATTTTAGAATATTGATATGAGTAAGAAAAATAATTAATGACCATGATAATAGCGTTGAAAGTCAAGTATGTGGTTTAATTAAAACCGTCATTTATAAAATCCAAGTAAATTAAGAAATTTAATTAAAACTTTTTATTGAATAGTGATAATGAAGAATAATTTTTTTCATTAAAGCTTGAACATACACTCAATTGCATTGAAAGGGGCTCTCCACCCTAGTACTAAAGAAATTATATTCCTATTATGTTATGATAAAATAAAATTATAATTATAATTATTAATTAGGACATCAAATTGTATAAAAATAAAGAGTACAATAAAACAAATAATTATAATTAATAAGTAAATTAGCCTCTATACATGGATCTACTAAGTGCCAAGAGGGATCAAATCTCCCTTCACTCTAAAATATGTTTGCACCTAAAGGGACTTGACGATCATATAAATTAGTCTTAGCCTTAATGGTTAGCTTGACATCGATTTAATTCTCTAGACACGAAATGATCGCTTGTCACATATTCAATTCTAAGGGATCAAATCTCTTTTCACTCTAAAATATGTTTACACCTAAAGGGACTTGAGGTCATATAAATTAGTCTTAGCCTTAAGGGTTAGCTTGCCACAGATTTAATTCTCTCGACACTAATTGATCGCTTGTCATGGATACACAAAGTGATCCCTTAGGGTGGATCTTCTTAGGACTATATTCCATAGATGTGGTGCATTAGCAATATTTAGGTGAATATACCTCGAACAATATTTTGTAGATGTAGCGAGGCAACAATTGATGGTGAGGATGAGTCATAGAGGAAAAAAAACACAATCATATAAATTAAATGGTCTGGTAATATGGATAAACATCCAATTATAAGAAACATTGAAACACTTACTCTAATTTTATCATGGATATTGTTAATTGTAAATAGATTGTATTACAATACTATGGCTCCATACCATGATTTATGAATACCACATGTCCAAAAATCCTTAACCGTCAAGTTTTGTATATTATTAAACTGTAAGGTGTTTCCCTTTGAGAAGAACTCACCTTAGGGTGCATTCCATTTTGTGCCATGTCCATCCCATCATTCCAATTTCCTGGAACCCTCTTTGCCCACTCAATATTAGAGTCCTCATGCCATCGATATCCACTTTTACGTTGTCTTTTTTTAACCCTTCATAACAACACAACCATTTCAAAGAAGAAAAACCAAATTCCACCTCATTTCATTAAATGAAGAGTGATAAGGGCTCTTTTTTGTACTTGGGAGATGAGTAATAAGTATGAATGAATGAGGAGTTTCTATGATTTCTATATGATGATAAAAATCTTCTATTTCATATGGTTGTTGGTTTCTAGACCCATCTAATCAATCCTATTTGTTAGAGCTAATCTCGTTTCCATCCCATCAAACTACCAGACTAATTTTTCTTGTAAACATTGTGGAGCCCAAAACTTTCAAAGATCAATTGAATTGATTTGAAGATTCAGAACTAGATGTGTTTTTCCCAAATGTATAAGCTAGCATTGTGACAAAAAACATATGTGGCCATGAAAGATTCTTTTAAGTGGGAAATAGGTAGATCTATCTCATCTTCCTTGTGTGCTTTTATAATTTTAGCATTTTGGAGTGTTGAATGATTCTGTTTGTGGAAGGAGGAGGTCCTAAAAGCATAATATGTCCTCTGAATGTCACATTGAAAGGATAAAGAGACTTGACCCTGGTTCCTTTTCCATGATCAAATAGATTGGCCAACTTTCATCTAACCTAATAAGAACTTTCAGAGAAGGCACACTATCAGAATGAAAAATCACATGGAAAATGTGCTTTATAGAATCAATTCGAGTTGAACATTTCTCCAACTTTCACGAGCATGTTAGGTTTCCCATAGAATTATATTGTGAAAATGTGCAAAAGGAAGAACATAATAGACACTTTATCTTCTGTAGCCCATGTACAATCCCCTCTCCTTTAAGCATCTTAGCAGTGTTCTCTGTATAAAAGTCACATAACAACAACTTCATGTATTCACATTTATTAGTTATATTGGACTTTGCATGTGTGAGAAGTACAAGAAAACTAATGGAAAAGTTATTAAAATCCATACCTTTACGATGTTTTGACTTGATTTATGCTTATGCTTTTGTTTTTAAAGTGAAAAACTTTCTTTTCAAAAATATATGATATTGTAATAATAAGTGTATATAAACATAATTATATAAATAATGTAAGTAGGTTAGAAAAGTGATTCATGACTCAAGGACATCACAATGAGAATCATTAAATCATCATGGGTCATAGTTGTATTTATATTTAATGAAACTCTTAGTTGATGAGACGAGTGAGTCGGTTTTGTTGGGGTTAAATTGAATGAATTCTGTTATATTAAGCTTCTTGAATTTGAAATCATCATGGGTAGTAGTTGTAGTGATTTTTAATGAAACTCTTAGTTGATGAGACCAGTAAGTCAATTTTTGTTGGGTTAAATTGAATGAATTCTATTATTAAGATTCTTGAATTTGATTATATGCACGCAAGGAACTTTATTACATTTGAATGTTTCTAATTGAATATCCATAATGATTGAATCATAGTGAAATTTTCTATCTCAATTGATCCATTATCATGTGAATGGAAGGAAACACTTGCCGTTGTTTCGTATAAACCAATTCCATAATGATTGGCAAAAGTAGTAGACAAATTTGAATTAAAATGTTATTTCATATACAAAAATAAAATGTTGTAGAGAAATAGCATGGTGTAGATACTCACAAACTCTATGATATAATGGTTTTTTTCCATGAGAAAGAAAATAGACTTTTATAATATAATGATTATGATTTTTCCTTTTCCTTGTCCTCCTTATAGATGACCGTTCCTGCCACCTAAAAAGCAGCTCCGGGCAATCCACAAACTTTAACTTGGAAGAGATTGCTAATATATATAATAGAATTAGTTATTACGCCGTAAGGCGTTTCCCTCTAAAATGAACTCCCCCAAATGCCTTTCTGTCCTAATCATAGCCGTCAGATCTTTTGTTAGATGATTGAACAAAAAACAGCCGTCTAATTTAATAAAAAATGTTTTAAAACATTAAAAAACCCTTAAAAAACATTATCGTATTAGTTATTAGTTAATATATTAGTTATTAGTTAGTAGGTTGTAACTATAACCTATGGAACCGTTTACCCTAACCATGTTATCGAACCCATCCTGCACACAGATATCCGCGTTTGATGCAGAGGAGGGCGGGGGTGTTGAGGAGGGCGTAGGCGGAGTCGCTCCAGAGGAGGGTGGGGACATGCAGAGGACGGTGTAAAAACGATGAAAAGGGCCGCAAAGGAGGCTGCATGATTGCCGCGTAGGGCATTTTTCCTGCAGCATCGTTTTGCCCTCTATCAGAATATGGCGCCCTCTGGTTATGGTGGTAGTTATGAAGTGTTATATATATTTGGGTCATTGTTCTATGCAACCATACGTAATTTCCCATTGTTAAGGAGAATGTTGAAGATTATTCTGAGGTTATTCTGTGTCAAGAATATTCAATGCTGCAAAAGCACGCCAGCTAATATCGATTTTCTCACGCAAGCTATTAGGTTCCTGTGAAAACTTGACTCTCATGGCAATATCGCTGCATGACCTTTTGCAGAATGGTTTATGAGATGTAGGCTTTCTTTCTGGGCGATTCAACTTTCAGGGACATTTCTGGAAATTTCTGGACTACTTCATCTCCAATAAGAGCCTTAATCTCCTTTTTGAGTTTTTGTTTAATTTCTATTTCATCCATGGACCTTTATCTGAGAATATCTTTTCAAGATCTCTTACACCTCTATTCACAATCATATCATTGAGGGGCAACAGTTTTAACTTTTTTCCCTCTCTATCATTTGTCATCTAAAGTTCTAGAAACTAAGCTCATTATGTTATTATCGAGTTGCATTAACACTATGTTACCTATCATAGTTACCTTTATAAAGGCATGTTTGAAACTATAAATGTTTCTTTCCATCAATTATGACATTAGATAGTAAATTCACGAGTTAATAAATGGTGCCTAAATGTTTCCAATATGTATTCCTGAGAAATAAAATAAATGAATGGCTTTATGCCATTCAAACCAGTTGATATGCCATTCAAACCAGTGATAGAACTTGTCGTTTAACAGCAAGGATAAGTAACAAGGCTGATTTAGTCAAAGCTTTGTTCAATTTCTCAGACAGTCAAAATGATCGAACCATCTTTATTTCTTGCTGTAATATTTGAAATTGTCCAGCATCCTTCCTTTTTGGTACTAAGAAATTTACACTTCTAGGTATATGCTTCAACTCAAAGAGTAATTTAATCCTCAACCTAATTTTGAAAGATAATTTTTTTTCATCTATTCAAGTATGGTTTACAAAAGCTTTTGTTTCATATAACTTATTTGAAAAATATACTCTACTTTATCCATGGGTTAATTCCTCATGTAAAAATATAATTAGTGGTAAAATTCGTAGGATAAATTAATTACTCTTTTCCTAGACATCTGGCAACAAGATTTTGGGAATAAAATCCTAACAGCAAACTAAAAATCAAATAAATTTTAAGTTGCTACAAGGAATACGAAAATGATAGAAAATCCTCTGCCATCCGAAAATTGATTCTTTGACTGTTGATATCCTACCTCCAAATTTGTATTTGTTATAAAAATACAAGGATCTGAAACTTTTTCAATAGCAACCAAGTTTGCAAACATTTGAATTATGAGTAATTTCTCTACTTGAATATTGCCACTATACAAAGCCTTAAACTCTCCATAAATTTGTACTCAACTTTTTTTATTTCTTCCATAAATGATACCAAACCAAAGCATGCTCTTTAGCTTATGTGGAAAAACCATCAGTAGTCTCAGTACATAATTTCATAACAGGCTTTGTTTTTTTCTTCCAGTAAAAGTTTGTAGTGGGTTGTTGTTTTTCATTTAGTATCTTGGTTCATGTAGCAATTAAAGGCGTTCCTTTCTTGCACTACTTTTGGCTATTGCATATTCCTTTATTCTTTTGAGTGACATACTTCATTTTATCATCTCATCTAGCTTTCACAAGAGTTTCCAACAAGAGTTATGAATGTACCTATGACAACATCACTGACATTCAATTCCCTCATATATGGCTCTGCATGTGCTTCAAGGAAAATAAGCTCCTTCATGTGAACAACTTGGTGATATCCTGCCTACAAATTTGAATCTGTTGTAAATATTCCTGAAAATCTATTGACCTCCCTTTAAACAAGGTCAACTATGCCACTTGTTATCCATTGGTCCTCTTATCCAATTTTGAAAGAGAAATTTTTGTCATTTGTTGAAGTATGGTTTACAAAACCTTTTGTTTCATATAAGACACCAATGAAGCCATCTCTATTATCAACATTTTGCTGTTATGTTTTGAATCCATGACCAAATTGCAGAGGTAGCATCTTCTTGTGCCTAAGAAACTGCATAGATTGAGATTGATGGAAGCCATCATTAGCTTACATACATAAACTTGTAGCTAACATACACATTATACAATATTAAATATTGAATATTTCTCCATAGACCTTGACCCCATAGTAGACCTATAAACAAAAACCTCAATAATATGTTGTCCAGATCAGCATCAAGATGATACCAAACCAAAGCATTCTCTTTAGCTTCTATGGAAAAACCATCTATAGTCTCAGTACATAATTTCATAATAGGCTTTTTTGTTTTCTTCCAGTAAAAGTTTGTAGTGGGTTGTTGTTTTTCATTCAGCATCTTGGTTCATTTAGCAATTAAAGGCATTCCTTTCTTGCACTACTTTTGGGTATTGCATATTCCTTTATTCTTTTGAGTGACATATTTCATTTTATCCTCTCATCTAGCTTTCACAAGAGCTGTCCTTTCTTTGTCTGTGAATATGTCAACTAAAGGCCTGGGTGACTAGGAAGCCCAATATAATATACTTTCTCTCTTAGAGAATGATATAACAAAAATTCTGAAAAATTTCCTTGCATTCTTTTGTTATTTCTTAATGCACAAATTCATTGTATTTATTCTTCATAAGCGTAGCCAAGAGTGAAATGAACTTAGACCAAACCTTCTGCATTATGTAGGAAATTAATATCTTTGGCCCCACTTCCCCCCTAAAATTCTATCTTTTGGAGTCACGATTGTTACGAATACTACAATAACTACCTATTTATGGAGAGCCTCAAAACTTTTTTGCATATTAATACTACATTGAAGTGTTTTTTCACTTGGGTTCATTATCTCTAAAATAAACAATGTAGCTATAAGAATTCAAGGAACTGAAACTTTTTCAATAGCAATCAAGTTTGCAAACTTTTGAATTATTAGTAACTTCTCTACTTGGAAGATGGCCACTATACAATGGCTTACACTCTCCATAAAGCTATACTCAACTTTCTTCATTTCTTCCCTATCTCATCGATATTACAAATTGGGCATTGTTGGATGATCTAGAGAACATAAAGAAAAACCATTCAAACCACTATACCTTTAGGGTTACAAATTTTATCTCCATTGGTTTCATTATCTCTAACATAAACAAATTCCAACTGATCCTAAGGATTGAAAACTTCTAATTCATTGAAAAAAAGGCAAGAAAATAAGTTTGTTAAAAGGTTGTGCTTTCTCAATATCAGTGTAGTATCTGGCACATCACTATTGTAGGAAAGGTTTTTAGAGCTTCAAGGTTGCAATATCTCACAACTTCTTTATTCCATACAACAAAATGCTAACTGATCCTGAGGAATAAAAACTTCTAATTCATTGAACAAAAGGCAAGAAAATAAGTTTGTTGACATGTTGTGTTTTCTCAATATCAGTGTAGTATCTTGCACATCACTATTGTAGCAAAGGTTTTTAGATATCCAAGGTTGCAAACCATCTGCACAGTAATGATCGATTTGATATCTCACACCTTCTTTATTCCATACAACAAAATGCTATTATCATAGTTACCTTTATAAAGCCGTGTTTGAAACTATAAATGTTTCTTTCCATCAATTATGAGATTAGATAGTAAATTCGTGGGTTAATAAATGGTGCCTAAATGTTTAGAATATGTCTTCCTCATAAATAAAATAAATGAATGGCTTTATTCCATTCAAACCAGTCTATATATCATTCAAACTAGTGTAGAACCACCACAAACTATCTGATATTGAATCTGTCGCAAATGATACCTCAACTATTCATGAAACCAATCCTCCAGACACCATGGAAATAAATGAATGGGAATTACTTTCCCAATTACACCCTACAAATGAGCTTCTCATAAATGACCTTGACATGCGTGGCCTTCGTGGCTTTGATGACAACCATAACTTGAATTAGACCACTATCCCATTAGATCTATAAAATAATGCCATACAATTCATTGAGAATAGCCACTCCATCCAATGCATTCTTCAAACACATCAACGTATCCTGGGGACCTTTACTACATTATCTCCAATGCAAAGAAAAGCTGTAAATATTATTTCTAATCATTTTGCTAAGAAGGATTGTTTAACTGCTCTCAAAATGATAATACAAGGCACTGCTGGTACAGGAAAATCCCTCCTTATCAACTGCATCAAAGATATGCTCATAACCCTTGCAAGCCCAGAACCATCAGTGATCATGCTCCTCGCCCCTACAGGGGTTGCTGCCTTCAACATACAAGCATCGACAATCCATTCTACTCTGCACCTTCCTATAAAGGATCTTACGCCCTTAGAAGGTAATGCTCTTGCAAAATTCCAAGAAGAACTCATGCATATAAGGTACATACTAATCGATGAAATGAGCTTCATTGGGCCAAAGCTTCTCAGCCATATTGATGAACATCTTTGAGAGGCATTTCCACAGCAACAAAACACTCCTTTCGGAGGTTGTTTCATTACATTGGTTGGTGACCTCGGTCAGCTACCACCCGTCAAAGGCACACCTCTATATGCAGGGACAAGCCACAGAAGCGCACTGTGGAACATCTTCAACACAGTCATCACACTAGACACAATATTTTGTCAACAAGGCAACAACATCGCCCAGGTTATTTTCAGGAACATCCTCCAGAACATTAGAGATGCAAATCCAACAATCGGCGACTTCAACATACTCATGTTGTGCACAGATTCCTTTTTATCAGAAGATGAAATACATTCCTTCCATGATTCCATGCATCTATTTCCAACAAATGATCAAATGATGAAATCTCTAAACACTCCAATCGCAAGATCCATTGCTGAAGATGACAACACATATTCCAAGATTTCCTCAGAAGGCAAGCAACTTGAGTGAATTGTATTACTATGCAATGGTGAAAAAGTTATGTTAACTTCCAACCTTTGGGTTTCAGCCGGACTTGTTAATGGTTCCCTCAGAGAAATTGTAACCATATTTTACAAAGAATCAACTACACCACCACAAATTCCAACATTTGTTGTCATAGACTTTACCAAATACATCGAGCCTCCTTGGGATGAAAGAAACCCCACTCACTTTCCTATTCCAGCAATAAAAAGAAATGGGTGTACATAAATTCCACTGAAGATGGCTTGGGCATTAACCATACATAAATCTCAAGGTATGACACTTCCAAAAGCAACAATTGACATTGGGAAAATAGAACGTCAAGGTCTCACATTCACAACAATTTCAAGAGTACCTTCTCTACAAGATCTCTGGATTAGCCCCGCATTCAGTTTCGATCATTACAATAAAATGAAGGACAACAAAAACGTTACTCACAGAAAACACGCAGAAGAAATTCTTCGTTCAATGCCACCTCTAGATAATCTGCTCTAATCCATACTTTGACATCACCAAAAGGTTTCCTCTATTTATTTAGCTCATTCTATTTCATAACATACCTTTCATATCTTTCAACAACAACCAAATTTAATCATTATTAATAATTATGCAAATATTAGAATGTCTTTATATCATCTATACATCTCATTCCAACATTTTCTTTCTTTTCCAACATGACATATGGAATCAGAAATAGCACACCTATGTAACTATTGGGACAAAATCGAGGCATCAATACTTACACTACAACATATACAAAACAGATTTGTTCCAGTACAAAATCCAACAGTACCATTATATCGCCTGCGTCCAACAATACAATTATTACAACAAATAAAAGCTTCCCTGAAACGCATAAACCACATTCATCAACGTGAAAAAATCTGAAAAAGACGAGCAGAATGGTAAGCAAGAAATATGTGTCTCCAACTACGCATGAATCTCCAATGGTGTTCAGTATGCCATCATTCACCATGCATCTTTGACTAACAATATATAAATCCCCATGGCAAAGGTAACTTCATTTCCATTCATTCCAAATTCATTTTAACACAACTCACCTGCAAAGTATTACTAATAAATTGATTTACACATTACAAATTCTAACAAAATATAGATTTTGCAGGTTCATTACTGCTTCTTCAGGTCTTCGATGCCTCCAACAATTTTTGATGCAACTTCAAATACGGAATGACAAGCACAATGTTTTTTAGAATATTATATTGCTTCTCGAACCTCTTCTGTTATAATTCACTAGTTGTATTTTCCAATTGAAACTTGAAAAATGATGTCTCAAGATCAAATACCATTTTGATAGTTTATGTCTTCACAACCAATTCATTATCAATGGGTTTTAACATATTTTGTTAACAAAATCAATTTATTTTAATGAATATAATACATGTTTTAAATATATCTTCATATTAATTAAATTTCCCGTTTGAATAATGATTTCTTAAATAAGCCTATCCAAATCGATATGGATACCCAGTTGTTGTTCGCGTGAATTCATTTGTTTACCTTCACCTTCAACTCTGCAATTTTTATCCAGATATGAAGGCATCTAAACAAGTTCAATGGATATTTATGACTACTTGTATTCCATTTTGTAGCCACTTTAACCCCCAAATACGGTTGTCGGCATGGCTTCCTCAAATTAAAACTCAAAATCAAAAAGTCCATTCACATTTCAAAATTCTTCCACACACTATGCCTTACGGCGTTTCCTTTGCAACATTAGGTGCAAATGCTAGCTATGTGGTGTTAACTAAAATGGAAGGAACCAACATGGGACATTATGCAAAAGTGATAAAAAATAAGACCCGGTTGGTGTTGTTTATGTAGATTTGGAGGACAATATGAAACTCCTCCCTGGGACCAGCGGGAAAATGGGAAGGCCCGAGTGTGGTAGAATAATGGAGGACTTGCTATCAAAACATGGACGCAAAACCTATAAAATATTTACCTTCGGTAGTCACATGATGCATCTGGTTAGCCCAAAATAAGTGCATTTTTTTAGGATAAACACATATTGCTAGATAAGATAGTAGGCGTGGGAATGAAAATTATCTCACACTTTCCTTCAATCAAACCACATCCACGCCAAATGATAGTGGAGAAACCTAACAAATTGGTACCATGAGTTTTTTTTGTGGTGCCTCTGAGGAGGCCAAACATAGAAGTTGGGGGTGGTGGGGTGGTTATCCTTTTTCTCATAGAGGAAAATGTATTCCATGCTGAGATGGGTTTTGGGAGGGGCACAAATAATTTAGCTAAGTTTCTATCCCTCAAATCCCTAATAGTCTTTACAAGGGATAAGGGATGTGACCAGTTGCAGGTTCATGGAGATTCATTGCTAGTTGTTAACTCAATAGGAAAGCACTAAGCCAAAGTTTTTCGTGTAGGTGGAAGCCATTACAAGGAAAAGGGAACCAATGCATAAGAATTAGCTGAGTAAAAGGGTTTTGAGCCACATATGTTTTGGGCCAGAGAAAAATATATTTGTAGAAGCAAAGGGAAAATAGGGTAGTTAACTTTATCCATGCAAGAAGAGCAATGTCACAGTAGAGAATTGAGCCAGCAAACCAAAAAAGAAAGCCAATTCATTGTGCAAAGAAACCCTAGTCACTTTTCTAGAGAGGAATAGTGAGTACATTTGTTTTTGATATAATTGCTTAGGTTCTACGCAATTTGTAACCATAAAACCTTTTCAATAATAATATTATGTTATAATATATTTTTATGAATATTCACAGCCATTTGACATATATTTCCAATTAAATTTCACAATGAAATTATAACCTTAAAGCAAATGAAAGTTGTAGAAAAAGAGTTTAAAGCAAATGAAAGTGGTAGAAAAAGAGCTTATATTAGAATGAGATTTAAAATGTAGATTCTATAAAAATTAAAATACTTTAGATGTATTGTTCTCATTACATTCTCAACATGAACATGAAACGATAAAAAGTGGGGTATTGTTATATATATAACATATATATGTGTGGCATTGAATGAGGTTGAAGCCCGAACAACATTTGTGCATAGCCTAAATGAAGCCAAGGTCCGAACAACATTTGTGCGAGGTTTGAATAAGGCTAAACGCACATGAGAAGAAATATGAATTGTGGAAGTATGATAAAGAGATGGCTATATATTTTATAATAATAATAAATAATGTACACTAAGCCTTTACGTTGTACAATAGCTAGGCTTTATCATAGACAAGAAATATATATGGATTATATATTGAGAAGAGAAAAGGTAAGAAATTAGCTCAACAATAGGATTTTGTGTTGTAATGGTAATACTAGTAACTTGTAAACAAATCAGAGCAATTTTGCAAAAGATTTACGTGTGATAGTAGGGATGTGTGCAGAAGAATGAACCTGTGAAGAGAATTCCACACCTCTCGCATGACACTACATATTGTCAAGGCTTTCAAAGTGATTTTATTTAGCAAATTGCTTTATCAAGCGTCATCATATTAGTATATTGATGACGCAGCGTCGTCATCGTATTATGTATCCCCCGCATAACAGTATATTGAATATATTTGATCTATTGGTCATATTAGAAGCTATAATCGCTCGTTGGAAATTAATAACTCTATATTTCAGTATAGATAAACTCCTTAACTAACGCAATTAGGGGGTTCATTAAAAGTCCAGTGATCCAAGTTAGCATATAATCCATCGACGGGAAATCCAAAATTCATTTTTCTTCTTGTTCCATATCGAATGCGCAAAAGCCCTGGGAACATTCATTCCTATCATTAGAAATAAACGTAGAGAAAATTTAGAGCAACCGTCGTTATAGAAAATGAAAAGAATTAAATCGAAGACATACGTAAAGGCAGAATCCATTAAATGTTATCAAAATTCAACTTACATTATAATATAATTTTATCCATGAAACGTGAATATTCACAACCGTTTGACATATATTTCCATTTATATTTAACAATAAAATTACAAATATAAAGAAAATGCAAACAAATAAAAAGGCATTGTAGGTAATATGTTAGATTTTAATGAGTATATTGTATACCAATTAAAATATTGTTTATGTATTGTTCTCATTACAAATTTAACCTGAAACGATAAAATGTTAAATTAGTAATGAGATTTTATGAAATATTTAAAAAAAATATATATATATATATTTTAATTATAGCTCATATTTGATACTAATTAAGG
>APFE030529454.1:29770-40545 GCA_000404065.3 Pinus taeda
GGAAAGTCTACATGAATTTACTACATATTGTAAAAAGATAAACCAAAGGATTATGAACGAGAGGGCGAATACGGGCAGGCTGAATAGAGGTAGTGTGTGAGGAAGATATGGGAAGGCTCAAAACAGAGGTAGTACGGGATGGAATATGGCCACGTGAGAAATAATAATTAAAGAAATAAGAAAAGAATTATATATATATATTAGAAGAGAGAGGATATGTTGTATCGATTAACTTGAACTCAACGAGGAGCCTGTGATTACAATTATGTTGCTAATTGGTATGAATTAGAATAGCTTGTTGATAGATAGAACAATCACCCATTTCCCATCTTCTTGCATATTCCATAGTCTAAGCACAAATTCAAGCTATGAAATGACTGAAATTCTACAAACACATAGTTATGATTGACATCGTTGAGTAATTATTATAAGTTAGGATTTGATCAAATAACCATAGTTCAACATAAAGAATTTGAACTCATTATAATGAGATGAGATGGAAGAAGTAATTAGGTCATCCACTATGTAGAAATTTAAGGAAAGTGTAACATAACCCGACCCCTTCACTTACATTGGAGGGAAGGGGTAAAGATTTTAGGCAAAAAAAAATTCCCTTCATTATGTAATATGGTATTTATTTTTTCCATTTCTTGTACATATACGTATATACATTTTCATGTATATAAAATATATATTTATGGATATACATATTGCGGTGACTCTGGGGCCTCTTGACACCCCGACTACCAACATATGGTTTCTACCCAGAAACAATCCACCTGGTTGACATGTCATGTCTACGGGACCTCACAGTACTTCAAATTATTGAGGTGGGTCTTCCCCCTAGAACCTAGTATATTAGTTGATGGATCACCACCTATACGGATAACTTCCACGTGATTCGTTCGGGCTATCCATTGTGGGTACTTCCCCAGAACCACCCTTGTGGGTTCTGACCTCCAGGGTCTGACCTTGCCCAAGGGGCATCAACCATACCCTGCACCCATCCCAAAATAATTCTTGCGTCGCCTATAAGTGGCCCACTGAACTCCCGGGATGCCCCAATAATGACAACATGTCCCCCAAGACCGCGTGCCATACTAGTCTCAATGCGAAAGGAAAAGGAATCCATTGGTGATTGATTGCATACTTGGTCCCCATGAGTGGTCGAACCCATGAACCTGGGATACAGTAAAGGATCATTTGTGTAGCTCCCTGAGGTTCCGACCTTCCAGGTTCCTGAGGTTATTCCTCATCTCAGTAGCCTTTCCTCATCTAATGTTCTAGGAAATGGAGGAATTTTTGTCACCATCTCTTGACAAAACCCCTATGCTCTGTCGACGTTAGGTCCCCAATTCATAATCCAAAGTACCTTCTAGGCTTTACCTTGAAACCTTCTGCCCTCCCATTCTAATGAAATATCGTGAAGGAAATTTCCTTCCACAAATCATGAGTCTCCTTTAACTAGGGTTTTAACCATTCTGAGGATAATATTGGCTCAAATTTTCCAATAAGTTCTTAGCCTCCTACCCTTGAGCTACAACAAGGTTTCTCCACTCCTTCTCGCCATGACTTGGTTGAAGGCTTATGACCCTGCACTACGCAGTGCCTTAGAAGGAGGACTTGGTAACCCTCGAGGCCACCAACTCCGCTGTTGTGTAGGCTTTCCTCAAATAGCCTTGTGGTTATAAATTTCCCTTACGTGTATGGTAGACCTTCATATGAGACTTAGAGATTTACTACAACACTCTTGGCTTCCTAGGGTGATTTAAGATGTTATCCCTCTCATACTTGAGTGGTTGGTTTTCTAGTGAGTTCTTTGCCTGCGAGTCTACACATTCCATGAGGAGGAAATGTCCCCATGGGAGGCGTAGATTCTTGTGTGTGGATTACTTACGATGGACTTGCCACATATCCTAAGGAGGATCCAACCTTGCCTATCACACACTCACAGTGCCAGAGCTTGTGTCGGGTCTTCAAATAGTTGGATGCCACTAAGAAGATCCTTCAAGTATCTCTACCATCACTTTATGATGCCAAAAACATTTATATAGCCTGAAGAAAATGCAAGGCTGAAGTACATTCAAGTAAAGTTGTTGGATCAATTGATACCAAGGAAAACTCCCTCAGACGTTAAGCCATGCTCATTGATCAACATAACAACTTGTAATGTGACCATGAAAGACCCATGAATGAATATAGACACTTCTATTTATAAAGTCTATCTCTTTGTAATTTTATATTAATAAAAGGGTCACAGCCTCCACCATTGTCCCAAGCTTTCAAGGCTCGATGTTGTATTATGACTTGGTCTTAGTTATCATGTGGTTAATATGTTTTTATGTACCAGTTGTTTCGTGCCTGCTTATGGACCTCCAAATTAGACACAAATTAAGGCCCATATAAAATTTCTTAGGCACATAAAGGTTATATTAAATCTCTCCTTATACACTTAATAATGTTTTTTTAGCTTTAATATGTTCTTACGAACATTTGAAGATAATTGCATAATATGTGCCTAATATTATTTATGTTTACAGAATATTGAGATAGTATTGAGTAAATTCTAAATGTGATAATAGAAGGACTTTCTCCCTACTACAGGATGGACCAAGATAGGATAATAAATGAACAATATATCATGAAATTATTGACAAATGTTGGAGCTCCATTGACTGAGAAAATCTAGAAATATGTTCCTTGTCTTTTAATGCAAATTCCTAGTGTAGGGAACTAGATCCACTTTTTGAGGTATTTTGGAGGGGAAAGTTGCCTCCTTTAAAGGAGCATGATTCCTCATTATTTTGTATAAGTACAAATTTAAATTTTCCTCTACAGGCATTTTTTTAGTCTTCTTTTGAAGGAAAAATGTTGTTTAGTAGCTCCACTTTCATTTTTTGCAGGGATGTACTTCGATTGGTTCAAATAATAAAGTTTGGTGCCATTTTTAGCTTCTAAAGATTGGTTTCCTTCATAATAATTTAAGTTCCTTGGGCTTGGCCATCACAAAAGCCTCAGAGCCCTGTTGTACAATTTCTTTATTTTCTTCGAATATTTTTTTCACTTGTGTCTCTTATTTATGCATTTATTATTCATGCTTCTTTGTTGTAGGTTATATTAGTTAAATGACTTAAGTGATTTGTTTTGCAGGTTATTTATGGAGTCACAAGAATTATTCATCGTTATAATAACTTTCGAAATTTATATTCATCATTGAGCTACTTGGATTGGTCTAGTAGTTCACAAATCTAGAATTTCTTGAAGTCTCTTGTAGCAAAATAGTAGTATTTTTTTGCTATTTTCTAGAAGGTGTTAATTAGATTCATTTGAGTTAATTCAAATTGTATTGAGTAAAAAAAACGTAAAATTTAATATAAAAAATCACCCCATAGCGTTTTCACTTGATCAGGTTAGGCATTTGATAGGTTAAATAGCTCACTAATTCTTGAATTTCGAGTTTTTAGAGTAGTAATTTTTTGCTATTGTTTAGCACATGTTAACAAGGGTATTTTTAGTGATTACACATTGAATGGAGCTATAGGAAATCCTACTTAATAAAAAATAATTCCCATCTCATTTTATTTTCATTTTATTGGACATTCGACAAGTTATCTCGAGGAGTAGCAGTCATGTAGCATCGTGTAAACTTGGCCAGATTTGCTCCAAAAGCTTGATTTTTGCCTCTTAGCCTTAAATAATGACCCTTATAATTTTAAGCCATGCTTTAGGAATACTAAATACCACTTAGGACTCATCTTTTTACCCTTGCAAGATATCTCAATAATTTGGGTTAGTGGACAGATTTATGAATTGTATAGCATTGTAATGATTGCCACTTGAGGCATCGAATGAACTATGCCAATGAATATAATCTCTTTGGAATTTAGTGATTGGTAACATGATCTTTCCTTCATGCAATTTTGGTTAGTTTTCTTTCTTTATTCTTAAGATAGGGTTTCTATTTCAAGCATTATTATTTCCATTCCATAGACTAGGTTTCCTCAATGAAACATTTACATTTTGGAAGTAGCTTAATGTTTACATTTTTTAAGTATTATATCCTTTACATTTCTACAATTATGATTAGCATTTGCATTTTAGCAAGAAACATTTTCATTTCTTGCAGATAGTGTAACATTTCCATGTTTTCAATTAGTTTAGGCTTTTATTTTATGACATTCACTCCATTACATTGGATCAATGAAGGAAGGACACATTGCATGTTACACATAGAGTGACGAAACCTTTTAATTTTGTACGCACCCCAGATTGATAATTTAAATGGATATCCTTCGGAGTTGCAACATTTTTTCTGCAATGCCGAGGATCATCACTTTTTGGTGTCGTTTCTAGGGAGGTGTCAAAATATGCATTGTTTTCTTCCCTAGTTGATTCATTTCTTTTATTTTCCAAATAAACAAAAAAAATTGCAGTAGGCATATTTTCATTTTAAAAAATATATATATATTTCATTAACATTCTCATTCAATTTTATTTTTTATAAAAACAAAAGATACTTCTCCAACACCAACTCCCATTTGACCATGTGGTGCAATAAGAAACACATCACCTTCCACTTTTGCAAGTAGAAGAAGAAGAGGTGGAAGAGAAGGTAGAAGAAATGGATGGAGATGATTCCCATTCAAGATACTGATTCCAATGTTCATATGAAGAAAATCCCTCCATCTTGCCTTCCCAACTTCCATGGTATGAGGTTAGAGGATTCAGAAACTTTTCTTTTTGAATTTGAAATACTTTGTATATCTTATGGTTACTTATTAAACACTCAAAAAATGAGATTGTTTCTAGCAAAATTGAAGGATCGATCTCTTACATGGTTAAAAAGTTTAGGGACTAATTTAATAATAGCATAGAATGTATTCAAAATATATTTCTAGAAAAATATAAGGATCATGATCCTACAGAAGAAATATCTATAATGAATCAAAAGGAAGATGGCAACCTTGGGGATCTAATAGAAAAAATTATGTATAATGTTAAGAGGGAAAATTTACATCATTTGGGACCTGACACACTAAATACCCTCTTAGAATAATTAGGGGTGAGTGGATTGATCTCCTTTATCACATGAGTAGAGGTCATGTATACCAATTATCATTTGAATAAATTTGTGAAATATGCAAGTGAATATCAAGAGGAAGGGCAAGAGTAAGTAAATCAACATCAAGATCGGTAATTCAAGACGAACTTGAAAATTTGCTTGATAACTTTAAAACATAAATTACTAGAGATCTAATTGAACAAGTTTAAATGTTAAGAATGTAAAATGAGAAAAAGAAGATGTTGATATTTGTGTTATCCATGCATAATCACATGCTACTAAATATCGCTCATCATTACCAAGGTTGAAGGAATTTTACCAAGAAGACAATGGAGACAAGCGGACCATGGCATCCTAGTCAAAATTTTATACTATAAGAACCCAATTCACAATTTCAAGGTTATGCAAAACCATCTCAAAGTGATGGAACACACCCTTTCCTTGGCTACCTTGGTCATCTCAACCCTAAAACAAATCTCGGCAACAAGTTTGGCAAGGAGCTTATGGGAGAAATCCATAATATCTTCAATGTTTTCCTCAAAATCCTTCATACCTAACTCCATGCTATCCATACCATCCATCTCCACCACGACCACAACCTCAACCACACCCATCTCAAATATCTACTTCCACTCAACTACCTGTACAACCATTTTTGAACCCAAACAATAAAGTAACTCAACCTACTTATCATGTTGAGGTACAACACTGCCAAACAATTCATCTCGATCTAAATGGTATTAACACAATATCATGAAGAGTATTGAAAAAAACAGATTCCCCTAATGCCATTGAAGAACAACATCTATAAGAAGAAGATGCAAAAGAATCATGTATTACATTTTATGGAGAGCAACCATTGGAGCCTAAGATTGAAGAATTTCTTCTATGATTATCATCAGATCCTTTATGTGTTCAAGGGACTAATAAAAAATAGTACAATATTTGAATGGCACAAAATAATAAGGCATACAGAATGATCCACGTGAGCAAGTGAACTAGGGGCATCACAACTATATTGAACTTTGGTTCTTAACAATGAGTAAGCAGAAGCACCACTACCTTCAATAGTGTTTGGCATCATCAAAGTCAAATCAATTGGTATCTCATATTTAGGTGCATGTCAAAGCATATATTTTGATCCTACACATGAGTTTATCTGTCATATTTTGTATGCACATAACTCCATTGGAAGTATTCTTATACTTGAAAGAGATTTTCCTTTTTTCGAGTAGAGTATGATAGAGGAATAAAAAAAAGGAAAAAGAGGAAAATAAAATATCAAGTGAAAACCTCCTTTGATGTGCATGAGATTGGCTCATTGGTTGAAAACCTCCTTCAGGTGGATAGTGGGTTTGAAAGAAAGAAGAAAAAAAAGGAAAAGATCCTAGGTGAAATCATCCTTTGAGGCGCCTAGGATGACCTACTAGCTGAAAACCTCATTGAGGTAGCTAGTAGGCCTAAGAAAAGAAATGAAAATATTTTTTTTTTTTGTTTCATGTATCTCTCTCGAATGAATGCAAGTGCTCTCCAGCCTTTGCAAGCAACAAAAACAATTTAGCACCAAAAGGAAAAAGATTGATCAAAAACCTTGTCAAAGGAAGTCAAACTTGAGACTTCTCCCCTTTTTCCAAAATTCTTCAATGGGACCAAGGACATGTCAATCCATCACCCACATCCATTTCCATGATATTTTCCATCATTCCCAAGCCTTTCCCACTCAATTTCCTCATTGCCCTGAAGTGCCTCATGACTATAAAAATACACAGGGATTAAATTGTTTTGGCCATATCTAAAAAACCATGCATATGATATTAGAAGGGTCTATGTGACTGTTATAGGAAGACACACAATTTTGTAGTAGTCTTCATAGACCCTACAAGACCACAGTAGGAAGCCACTAGTTAATGGAAAAGATCAATTTTATTGTCCTTTCTATCATCCTTTCACTTCTTCTTTTTTCGTCATGAACTTCGCTCACTAATCCCAAAGAAAAAGGTTCTCCTTCCATCATTCTAATAAAATAAAAAAAAACATAAAATAGTTCAAGAAAGTCTTGTAGCAACTGCTACATTTCTTTAAAACTCCATCATCTTGATAATTTGTGGGAAAAAGTTTTATGCACCTACAAGGTATCCTATAGGCCAGGGAAACTTTTAAGGATGGAAAACTATCTTGAAGTTTAAAAACATTGGTGAATTTCATTAATCCCTAATATGCAAACTATAAAATGTTTATTTATGTGTTTGTAAAATTATTCAAATTTGTAATGATTTTATATATACTCTCTATATAATCTTGGCGATTTGTAAGGTAAAATAATTTTATATTGTAAAATTTTGGCAAATCATTTTTATAAAAAAATGGAAATTGGCGAACCTTTTTTTTGGAAAAATCATGGAAATCAGCCCACCTAAGAATATTAGCCCCTAACATTTTCCATGCTATAGGCTACTATAGGATCGTCACCAACATGGAAAAAGAATAGTATTTATTTCAAATAATAATGCACCATCACAATCAAGAACCTGAGCACCTATAGGACTTCCTGTAGGGTGTTGCAAGATCATCATCAGAGAAGAAGAAACATGCATGTAGAAGATCAAACAAAGTGATTTTTGAAGTAGTAAAACATTGAAGCAGAAGACCATCGATACAACACTCCAAAGTGCATTTGATTACCCAGCCAACAACAACACGTGCATGAAGGACAAAGGACCCACATCATCGAAGTGTAAAATTCTTATATTTTTCTCAAAAAATTGCAAGAAGAAAGTGATACAAGGAAATTACCTCTCAAAAGATGCTCAAGCATAGATTCATCTATGTCCAAAAATTACATGCAAGCACCACAGGATCAACACATCAACTTCAGAACCACCAAAGGCAGCTTCAATAGTCATATCAACAACCTCAATATCACCTACAAAAACACATTCAAGGTTAGGCTCAGGTATGTAATCCTCTAAACCCTTCCTACGAACTTATTTTAGCTTGAAAAATCTTGCAACTGTATGAGGAAAAGGTTTTTATAGCCAGACTTAGTAGAAGAGAAATCTCGACCTTATCTAGTAGTTAACTTCACTTTTCCACAAAAACACCTATATGTGTGGGAGAGGAATAAGGCAAAAGTGAAACTAGATAGACGACAAGAAGTGTGAAGGGAAGGTGGGGCTAACTCAGTTAAATGAAAGAACTACGATTTTCTTTTGCATGAAATGAAAAAAAGAGAAAAAAATTGACCAAAAGACAAAAACAAAATAATAAAAATTTATTAAAAAAAAACAAAATTAAAAATAAAAAGGTGGACCCACCACCTCTTGGCATGCAAATATTAGTTGCTATAGGATTTAGGTTGTGTGCTACAAGATTGAGATAGTATGCTACAAGAAGACAAATTTCACCGAGAACAACCACTAGAGCCTTGGGAAGCAAGGAAATAATCAAAGGAAATGGCAAGGGTGCAAACAAATATGTTATATGAGAAAACATAGTTGCTACAGGATGAAGAGAAAGTTCTACATGAAATTTTCAAGTTGCTACAAGAAGCATGATAGTGAAAAGAATTTCCCTCAAGCCCTAATAAGGAGAGAATAATCATGAGAGAAAGGGTAAGTACATATTTTCCTTTACTACATGTGGACAAGAAGACTACATAACTATTTAATTATTCAATAGTACATCTTGTAGCAAATCTATGATAAAAGTTGGGAATAAAAAATGAAGAATGGGTGTTTCTTTAGGCATGATGATTGAGCATGAGATCTTCTCTCTTCCAAACAATGTAAACAAATTGTTCATTCTACCTTTGTCTTAAAAAACCATGTGCACAACAAATTCCAAAACTTATGACAACAAAGGGAAAATTCATTGTTTCATAGTGATAAAATTTTATTAAAGCCATGGAAGGATGGCTTAGCAAAATAAGAAGTTGAGATTGAGAGGGGAGAAATCAAAGAAAGGATTAGAAGAAAGGACAAAAAATATAGAAGAAATAAAAGTTGAGCCAAAGAAAAAGGAAGAAATTAAAGAGCATGCATGGTTCCATTCAGTAGAGGAAGCTACATCCACATCAGTGTGGGACATTAGAAAGGTCATCCGAGGCATAAACGAAGAACGACAGGGAAAGAAGATGCGTATGTTTTTGAGTGGATGAGCAACCGTTTCGATAGGGGGATATGACAGAGCTCCCAATTAGACACAAATTAAGGCCAATATAACCTTTATTAAGCACATAATGAAGATATTAAATCTCTCCTTCTACACTTAATAATTTATTTTTAGATTTAATATGTTCTTAAGAAGGTTTAGAGATAATTACATACTATGTGCCTAATATTATTCATTTTTGTAGAATATTGAGAGAATATTGAGTAAAAAGTTTGAATGAGATAGTAGGGACTTTCTCCCTACTATAGGATAAAACAATATTGGATAATAAATGAAAAATATATCATGAAATTATTGACAATTTCTGCAGCTGCAGTGACTGAGAAAATCTAGGAATTGGTTCACCGTCATTTAATGCAAATTCCTAGTGTTGGGAAATAGATCCCCTTTTTGAGGGGCTTTGGAGGGGAAAGCTGCCTCCTTTCAATGAGAATTCTTCATCATCACTTTTTATAAGTACAAATTTGAATTTTTCTTCTAGAGGCATTTATTTTTAGATTTCTTTTGGAGAAAACTTTGTTAAGCAGCTCCACTTTCATTTCTAGCAGGGATGTTAGGAAACCAGCTCACAAAAAGATAGAAAAGATAGATCAACGCCTTAGAATTCAGCCTCTTCGAGAGGGAAACCTCCTTTGTATTACACAAATGAACAATTCTTGGATGATACAAATGACTAAACCTTCCTTCTATATATAGGAGTCTAAGGGGTCACAATATAATCAAGCTTACCTAACAGTAATAACATAAGGGCGCAACAATAACAATAGTGCATTTCTATGGGGCACACTAATAAGAATATGGGGACAATAGGGGCACAATAATAACAATAAGGGATACAATGACAATAGTAATGGGGGAATCACTAGTATTATAAGGACCTAACATGCCCCTCTCCTTCTGAAAAACGTTGTCCTCAATGCTTGAGTATTTTTGGATGCTTCTGTATAAAATTATCATCCTCCCATGTGGAATGTTCAACGGATAAGTTCTTCCACTTAATGAGATACTCTGAAATTGATCGATTTCGTAGCTGTCGAGTTCTTGTTTCTGTGATTACTTCTAGTTCCAATATGATTTTTCCTTCCTTGTCAAGTTCTAGAAATATTGTTTGAACTGGGAGCTTGTCATCTATAACCTTCTTTAAACATGAAACATGGAAAACTAGGTTCACTCGGGAAATTGCAGGAAGCTCCAATTTGTATGCCATAGTACCAATATTTTGCAACACCTTGTATAGACCATATGCTTTGGTGATAATTTATTATCCTTCTTAGCTTGCTTGAGGGACATTTGTTTATATGGTTGTAGCCGTAGGAATACCTAGTCACCTACATCAAAACTTCTTTCGTTGCGATGTTGATTTTCCTGTTGTTTCATTCTATTCTGCGCCAACGTGAGGTTATCCTTTAAGAGTTGGAGAACTTGTTGTTCATGCTCGATGTGATGTTCCACTTCTTGAACCTTGGAATTTTCTCTTAAATATGATGTGATAGATGGTGGATGATATCCATAAAGTGCCATAAATGGGGTCATTTTTGTTGCA
>APFE030529454.1:44206-75059 GCA_000404065.3 Pinus taeda
TTCTATGGGGCACAATAATAAAAATATGGGGACAATAGGGGTACAACAATAACAATAAGGAATACAATGACAATAGTAATGGGGGAATCACTAGTATTATAGGGACCTAACAAGGGATGTACTTGGACTGATTTAAATAATGATGTTTGGTGTAATTTTTAGCTTCTAAATCTTGGTTTCCTTCATATGACTTTGATTATTCCTAGGATTGACCATCCCAAGGGCCTCAGAGCCCTGTTGTACAATTTATTTATTTCCTTTGAATGCCTTTTTCAATTGTGTCTCTTATTTATGCATTTACTATTCATGTTTCTTTGTTGTAGGTTATATTTTTTAAATGATTGAAGTGAGTTGCTTTGCATGTTATTTACAAAGTCACAATAATTATGCATCATTATAACAACTTTTACAATTCATAATGATCATTGAGCTACTTGGATTGGTTTACTAGTTCACAAATCTAGAATTTCTAGAAGTCTCTTGTAACAAAATAGTAGTAGTTTTTTGTTATTTTTTAGAATGTATTAATGAGATTAATTTGAGTTTATTCCACTTGTATTTAGTCATAAAAACATTCAATTTAAGAACAAAATTTACCCCATACCATTTTCACTTGATCAAGTTAGGCATTTCATAGGTTAACTAGCTCATTAACTCTTGAATTTCCAGTTTTTAGAGTAGTAATTTTCTGTTATTTTTTAGCACGTGTTAACCGGAGTATTGTTTAGTGATTCCATTTTGAATGGAGTCCTAGGACATCCTACTTGATAAATTAAAAAACTCATTTCATTTTCATTTGATTTTCTTGGGCATTTGAGAAGTTGTCTCGAGGAGTAGTAGTCGTGTATCACCATGTAAACTTCACCATATTTACTCCAAAAAATTGAATTTTTCCCCTTAGCCTGAAATAATAACCCTTAGGCTCTTAAACCATGATTTAGGAATACTAAAGAACGCTTAGGATTTTTTTTTTTACCACTGCAACACATCTCAATAATTTGGGTTACTAGATAGATTTATGAATTGTATATCAGAATAATGATTGCCACATGAAGTATCTAATGAACTTTGTCAATGGGTCTAATCTCTTAGGAATCTAGTGATTGATTATATGCTCTTTCCCTCATGAAATTTATATTATTTTTTATTTATTTATTCTTAAGATAGAATTTATATTCCAAGCACTATTATTTCCATTCCATAGACTAGGTTTCCTTTCATTGCAATATTTACATTTTTCAAGTAGCATAACGCTTACATTTTTGTAAGTAGTATAGCCTTTAGATTTCTACAATTAGGATTAGCATTTACATTTGGGCAAACAAAATTTCCATTTCTTGAAAGTAGGGTAACATTTCCATATATGCAATTAATTTAGGCTTTGATTTCATGACATTCACTCCATTACATTAGATCAATGAAGGAAGGACACATTTCATGTTGCGTATATAGGTTCGAAACCTCTTACATTTTTACAAACCTCGGGTTGATAATTTAAGTTAGTAACCTTGGGAGTTGCAATATTCTAGTTGTAGTAAAAGGGATCATCACATGTCGTTTAGAAGTTATTAACATATTTTCACTGCTCAACTTTCTTACAGATATGTGCATATATTAAACACAGATACATACATAGATGCAACCATTTAATACATCACACAACAAAACAGGGTCATACTGCATAATTGAGTCTTCATCAATACAATGTAGTCTCTACATTATACCTATTATCCATAAACAAAGTAACATCATTCTTCATACGTTAAACAAAATACACAGTTACTTATCTTGGAAAAGGCAGGGAAACTGAGTCTACGACAAGGACTCTCCACCCAAGTGCAGACATCTACAACCACATTACACTAAGTTGTCACCCCCGAGCCAGATTCCAGAGTCTTGGGGGGGATGCTTGCTTCAGGGACTAACTCACTAATATGTCGTTGAATTCTAGGACTCCATATGACCTCCTTTCTGAATCCTACCAACTCACAGCTTCTTTCTTGGTCAAAAATGGGAGTCTAGAGGTGGCCAAACTCACACCCAGGTGCTCGCACAATGATTCACTCCCTTCCAACGAGTCCATAATTTGTTATACCCTCTGGAAATTTAACCATTAGTCTTAATTTTGGCCTTGTTTGGTTTCTGCTTTAGGATGGCCTATACCCAAGTTATTACAGGGTTCCAAAGTATGCTATTTCAACCCATAGCTTCCAGGGGAACAAAGTTGTTACAGGGCTACATATATTCTATTCCAACACACATCCTCTAGGGACCCAAGCTATTACAGGGCTCCATAGACTTTTGTCTCAACTCACAACCTCGAGGGACCCAAGTTGTTACATGGCTCTAGGGATTCCATAACAACCCACAACCTCAAGGGACCTCAAGGTATTATAGGGCTCTAAAGATTAGTAGCTCAACCCACAGCCTCCAGGGATCAAGAGCCAATCCCCTTCTCTTCTCTTCTCTTCAGTTCTACCTGCAGAGAGATCACATCGAACTTATCCTCTACTCCACATTGTTTCTCATTATCTCTTATTTCTCTTGTATTCTCGTCTCTCTCTTTTATCTCTCCTATTTCTCTTCCCTCTCCTCTTTCACATTCTGCATTTTCTCAGTTTCTTCCCTGGTCATCAGTACTTCTGATTCCTCCCTGATCTATAGCAGATTGTCCCATTTCATAAATTCTTATCCTTTTGTTTCTTATGGTTGCTTCCCAAGTTACATGGGTATGCATACCTCTTGTTCTACTCACTTAATTTTAAGAGCGCTTTTCTTCAATTTCAGCACCTGCTAGTCTTTAATGGTTGTCTTGTATTTTCCAGTTTTCTCCTTGAACAAGAGAGTAATATGTCCCAAGAAAGCGACTTCCTTCCCTGCTCTGAAATCTGTATCTCTGACTCAGTCCCCATTTTGACTTCAATCCATCGTACAATATTTAGAATACATTTACGATGTCGTTCGTAGGGATCCTTGAGTGGGGATGTCATAGTCCCCTCCCCCTTGAGTGGATGTCATCCTCGATGTTTAGTTTTACATGTACAATCACAGAGTCAAAATGAAATACATAATGTTTTCATGGAGATTTATACACAAATATATATATATATATAGATATATATATATATATATATATATATATTATATATATATATATATATATATATATTAATATATATATATATATATATATATATATATATATATATATATACAGTATTTACAATTAAATACTTTTTTTACCCATCGAACAGGAAAGGATAATTAGCTTTCAAGGCATCAATCATTTCCCACATGGCCTCCTTTGGCCTGAAGTACATCTATTGTACATTGAGTTTCTCCATAGCTCGGTTCTAGAGCATGAGAATCCTCCAGTTTAGAAGGCATATTGGTTATGGTTTCACCTCTCTGTATTGTTCCACCTGTAGCACAGACCAATCAATCACATGATTAAAATCTTGCACATACTTTTTTGTTAAAGAAACATGAAAAGCATAATGAATTCTAATTGATGGATGTAAGGCCAACCTATACGCCACTGGTCCTATCCTATCAAGTATTTCAAAGGCCCCATAGTATTCTGGTGCCAACTTGTCACATGTCCCCTCCCTTAGGGAACTCCTTTTGGACTTAACCCTCAAATAAATGTGTTCTCTGACCTGGAACTCCTTCTGGATCCTATGCTTATCCACATAGCTCTTCTATCTGTCTTGAGCCACCTTTAAATTTTTCCTTATGATATGACCTTGTTGTTCCATGTGTTTAAGCATATAAGGTCCTTCATGAAGTATATTAACTAGGTCACTCCATATAATAGGAGTATTATATTTCCTTCCATATAATGCTTCAATGGGGCTCATCCTTATGGATTCTTGGTGTCCATTATTATATGAAAATTCTACAATTGGGGGACACTCTTCCCATTTCCTGGGTTGATCCATAATGTGTCCTAAAGGATATGGTCGGTCTTCTTAGTTTTCCCGTCGGCCTGTGGATGATATCCGATGCTTAGTGCTAATTTTGTCCCCAAGCCTGTGAATAGTTCCTTCCAAAACCTGGGAAGTGAATTTAGCATCTCTATTAGACACGATATTTTTGGGGATACCATGCAACTTTACGATCTATCTTATGAAGATTTGTGTTATTTCGCTAGAAAAATGGGTGGATTTGACCACAATGAAATGATATACCTTGCTAAAATTGTCCACCACTACCATGATTGCATCATGCTGCTTCACCGTTTTGGGTAATCCAGTGATTAAATCCATAAAGATTACATCCCACTTCCATTTCATAATGGGGATGGGCTATAGTAATCCTACCAGATATCTGCATTTAAAATTCACTCGTTGGCATTCCAAGCATTGTTCCACAAAATATGCTACATATTTCTTCAAGTTCCGCCAATAGTAGCTCCTTTTAATGGATGTGAGGGTCTTTTGATACCTTGCATGTCCTTAGTAGGGATTAGTGTGGATTTCTTTCATTATCAATCCTTTTATTTCATCACTATTAGGCACATAAATTTTTCCTTTATATCGAACTAAGCCTTCCTCAGTGAGGTGGTAGTCTCCATCCTCATCGTCTCATCACAGTCCCACATTTACTCATTGGTATGATTCATCCAACTGGCCAGTGCTTTTAATATTTTCATCCATTTTTGTCACACATGAGCTCACAATTGCCAACTCCTTCACTTGGATAATCTGGCTCAAGGAATCAACAAACTTGTTTTCCTTACCCTTTATATACATGACCTCAAATTCAAATTCTCTAAGTGTGGTCAACCATCTAGATTTCATAGCTTTCAACTTCAATTGTCAAAACAAATATTTGACACCACTCTGATTTGTCATGAATGTGAACTTTCGACCAAGGAGGTAGGGCTTCCACATTTTCAAAGCATGAATGATAACATCCAATTCCAAGTCGTGGGTCACATAATTCTCCTCATGTACACTCAATTTTCTTAACTCATAACACACAACTTGTCCTTCCTACATTAAGACTCCAACGAGTTCCTCCTTGCAAGTTACATACTATGAAATCCTTCTCTATATCTGTAATTCTCAACACTAGAGCACTAGTGAGAAATTTATTTAGCTATTTGAAGTTGTTTGCACACTGCGGGATCCACTCAAATCTCTTCCCTTTCCTTTGTAAGGTTGTAATGGGATGCATGATTTTGGATAACTTTTAGATAAATCACCTGTAATATATGGCCAATCCCATGAATGATTTGATCTCAGACACATTCTTTGAGGTTGGCCACTCCCTTATGGCCTCGACCTTATCTGAAACAACTTACACCCCTTCCTTAGATACGATGTGCCATAAGTAGTGTGTTTTTGTATGGAAGAAATCACACTTATCAAGCTTTGCATAGAGCTTGTTGTCTCCCAACAATTGTAACAAAACCACTAGATGGTGGTCATTCTATTCCTTCATTTTGGAATAGACGAATATATCATCCATAAATAGAATGATGAACTTGTCCAAGTACGATTGCAACACCTTGTTCATCAAACACATGAATGTGGCAGAAGAATTAGTGAACCCAAAGGGTGCCAATATGAATTTGTAATGCCCATGTCTCATTCTAAAAGAAATCTTATGGATGTCCTCCTCCTTGATTCTCACTTGATGGTAGCCTAACCTCAATTCAATTTTGGAGAAGATTGTTTCTCCCCTTAACTGATCAAAGAGATCATCAATCCTTGGAAATGGGTACTTTTTATTGATGGTTACCTTGTTTAGTTGTCTATAATCAATGCATAACATCATATTTCCATCTTTCGTTTCACAAATAATACTAGTGCTCCCAAGGAGGAACACTTAGCCTTATGTACCCCTTGTCCAACATGTCTTTCAGCTACAATTTCAGCTCAACCAACTCTAGAGTGCTTATTCTATATGGGGTCTTCGATGTCGGTGCTTCTCCAAGCATAAGCTCAATAGAGAATTCTATCTCTCTATGAAGGGATAATCCAAGAACCTCTACTAGAAGGAAATCATCATGTCATTGTAAGACAGGGTAACTCTGGAGCATCTCAGTCTCCTCTTTCCTTGTTTCCCCATCAACTCCCTCATCTTTGGAAACTTGTACTACGAACAACATACATCCCTTCCTACAACTGTGTTTTCCCTGCATGATAGTGATCAACCTCACTGATATGGAATTTTTCTTGCCTTGCAATGTTCTCTTCATTCCTTTCTCATCCAAGCATTCTATTGCTTCATCATAGAAATCCACCTTGGTTCGGTGCACGTACAACCACTAGATTCCCAAAAATATTCCATACCCACCAAATGGAAACCCATTCAAGTGAGCGGTTGTGATCATGCCACTAAGTTATAATACACATGACTTCATCCATTGATTGATCCTTATGTTTTTCCCCATTTCCAACTAAACCAATCGCAGTTCTTGATGCAGTTCCTTGTCCAATTTTCACTTTTCGACAAGTTTTGAGATGACATAGCTATAATTAAAAATTGGATCAGTCAAAATATAAATAACTTGGCCTTGATCTTACCTTCCATCTCAATGATGGATGGCTAGTAATCTTCTTGGTGGTTATCCAATGTTGCATAAATCTTGGGCACACTCTGGGCTACTTCACCCACTGTGCTCACGTCCTGAGCACTATAGATTCTTTGTCCAACCTCTTGTTTATGAGGAAAAATCCTTCTCATGTGATTCACACTGTAAGTCCAGCACATATGTGGGTGTCATATTTCAATCTTGGGTTGCACTGATGCTGGTTGTGGTACATTCATTTTAACCATGTTGGCCCTTTCCTAAGATTGTATTTTATGAGTTGGGTGTTTCCTCTCCTTTCCTTCTAGGTTCTTCCTGGACCAACTCGCATTTCACCTAGTAATGCTCTTGGCTATCCAGTTACTCTTAGTGTCATGCCCACTCCTTTCTTGCTCGTAGCAATGCTCTAGATTCTTAATAACATCATTTAGAGTTTAGGGTTCCAATAACTCAATATTATCTCTAAATACCATAGGAAACCCACTGATGAACCTCTAGATTTTGATCTTATCTTCCTTATGATATGGAACATATCGAAATAAACCCACAAGCTTGGTTACATACTCCTCTCTAGTCATCTATCCAATTATGAGTTCATAAAATTCATTTTACTTATTCTCATAGTAGTGTTTAGACATGTGTTGTTCCTTGAAAATCTTCTCGAACTCATCCCGTGTCAGTTGCTTTTTGGTGATGGCTCTAGCATTATTTAGTTCATCCCACCAGATATTTTCCTCTCCTTTTAAATTGTAAGAGGCAAATTTTGCTTTCATATTCGCTAAGTAGTCGTGTATTATAAATAACTTCTTCATCTGTAGTAACCATTCATCTGCATGCTCTACCTGCTTCACATCCCCATCGCACGTAGGTGGCTTTTCCTTTTCAAATTCCTCAGGAATAAGCTCCCTCTCCTTTCTCCCTAAGAAACAATGGTGGCAAAAATGATGATGCCTTCAACTGGTAGAACTAGATGGGTTGCTTGAGTGAGGTGCGTGTGTTCTAGCCCTTCCCTTGGGAGTACCTAAATATTCTTTCTGTGGCACAATGTCCTCGCTACCTTTCCTGGGCCTCTTTCTAGATCTGCTACCATCTGCTCCATTGGTATTTTCTTCCAAGTCTCAAGGGTTGACCTTGTCTCCACGACTGGTCCTTACTTCAAAATGCGTTTTCCTTTTCCAATCCGAGAGACTGTGCAGGATAACCTCAAAGCTATAACAATGGTGGACTAGGACATTCTCTTGATCACAACAGAAGGAAGAACTATGTTGGTTCCGATGAATAAAAGGAGTTGCTTGGGGTATAGACCAAGTATGAATTCTATGACTTTGTGTCCCAAAGATCTGAATGTGAAGCATGAGTATGTGGATCAAAGAGGAATTGGGAGTATGACTCAAACAACGAAAGAAGTGAAGTTGATTGACTTTGTTGCAAGAGCGAGGAAGAAGGAAGCAAGTGGGAGATCAATTTCACGAATCTTGAAGCACTTGGTAGAGACATCTTCTGCTGAAGATCTTCACAATGGATTTGTAGATGAAGGGAGCCTGAGTACTACTTCAGAAGCAGTGGTTGGAGAAGATTATGCAAGTAGAGATCCGGCTGGCATAGTGGAGTTTTGCAGGTATGCTATGGCCATATACGACTTTTAGTTGATGAAAGACAAGCTTGGTGAGCTTGGGTGTACATGTGAAGAGGTTGAGGTTGTGCACATATACTTAAGGACACAACACCAATATGATCCATGGGTGGACGAGAGTCAGGGAGGAAACTTCCTGCCCCTCCTTTCTCAATAGACAACCTTGGAGATAGGTTGGTGCAGGGACCGTGATTGGAAGGGGCTACACCACCTTAGCAAGGGGCCTTGAGGAAGGGCTTCTTTATGATAGATTGCAGACTTGGATGCAGATGACCAGATGTTGGGATGAGGTCTACTTGGTTGGACAACATGGACAACTAGATTCATGGACATCAGGTTGGAGACATGGAGCATGGTGGTTTATGCAGGGACATTATGTAGGAGCATGTGTAGAGGTGTCATTCATGGGCATCCTATGAAGTACTGAGGTAGGGATGTTGTGCAGATGTTGATGTGACATGGAGATATGTGTATGAGCCGATGGAGAGGTTGTACACTCTTATACAACAAGGCCATGACTGTATGGACATGTTGCATATGGGATGGAGATTCCATGGACCTGAGCATGGGGTTTAGAGCAGATTCTTGATGAGCCCGAGATGTAGCAGAAGTCAGAGAAAGACTGATGATGACATAAGGATGTGCATTCTTATGGGTTGGACGTGATGGTTGGATTAGCTACCCAACTAGTACGAGTCATGAGGGGTACCAATGTGCAGAGCTGTGTTGGCATTATGTTGGAGTATCTTGACGACAGTTTACAGGATGGGATGACACATAGTGGAGATGGTTGTTTTGCATATGTTGCAGGGATGTTGCAGTATATGGACCAGGTGGTATCATGGATCGGGATAAGACTCTTCAGATATGATTATCTTGGTGGCAGATGGTTATCAGGATGAGATATTGTCGAGGACGATAATGACTTCAGGTGGAGGAGGATGTAAGGACCTGCGGTCCGTGTGACGGGCAAGATGAACTCCACCGTGCGAAGACAAACGAGTTGTGACCAAACGAAGGCAATGCGATGTATAAAATGTGCATGGAGGAGAGTTGGCTATATGTTTATATGGTGGGGCAAGCTAGGCAAGCTACCCGCGGGCCGACCAAATGGAGAGACGTGTTGGGCGAGCTGTGAGGGGGTGGTCCCACGAGTTGGGTAGGCAGACCCACCTCCCGGGTGAACAAAACGTATGTTTGGACATTCGGCAATACGTAGGATGGAAGGTCGGTTGGGTGGCACGACCTCACCACCCAACCATATGTATAGGCAAACAAAGGTGGAGCAAAAGGAATTATCATCGATCAATCATTCACTCATCAAAGGAGTTCGGAAGTGAAGTACGAGGAGCAGGCATAGTAGGCATAGAACCGTGGGAGCTCATGTGACCACCCACCGAGCAGATAGACACAGAAGCTTACACGAGTTCGGTGAACAGGTTGAACGAGTTCAGGTGGAGGGCCGCACGAAGGCGCGCCCGCCCGTGTTGAACAAGTTCAGGTGGAGGGCCACACAAAGGCGCACGCGCCCGTCGGTTGAACGAGTTCAGGTCGAGGGCCACATGAAGGCGTGCCTGCCCGAATGGTGAACGAGTTTGGGTGGAGAGTCGTATAAAGGCATGCCTGCCCGACGGTTGTGTGGATTTCGGGTGGATGGCTGCACGAAGGCGCGCCCGCCTGACGAGTTGGTGACTCGGGTGGAAATGAGTTGGGTCGAGGGCCGCACGAAGGCACGCCAGCCCAACCGAGTCGTGCACGAGGTGGGTACCTAGTGAGGGCGCCCGTGCAAACGAGTTGGCAAACTGGAAAAACGACTAAGTTTGGATTGTGAAGGTGACCACCGTGCAAGGTGTGCATGAGGTAGGAACTTGGTGGCAAGGACACAAGGTTGGAAATTTGTCTGAGTATGAAACTTGGGGTTTCCAAGGTAGTACTTGTATTTTATTAAAAGTGAAAATATATTGAATCGGGCAGACTCATATCAGGGAGTTTCCCCTCCCTTTATACTGTTGCAATTGTGTTATATATGTTAATTGTTGTGGATAATGAATGTGTATGGGTGTTCATTAGTATAAAGGCTTATCTTAATACTTGGTAAAGAAAATAAACTAAGTATCAAATGTTAAGGCGTAGTCCATGAACATAAGTATTGGTGAAAAGAAAGTGTTCAGTGGTGCTGCACCTCACTATAAGCGATTGAAAGACTACCACAGGTGTAGGGGCATGACAGGTGGGATTGGAGCTGGTCCAGGTTTTGCAGGAAACTTGGTCAAGTGTAAAGGGGATTTCAACCGCTTATAGTGAGATGTGGCACCATCGAACACATTCTTTTCACCAATACTTATGTTCATGGACTATGCCTTAACATTCGATACTTAGTTTATTTTTCTTTACCAAGTATTAAGATTAGCCTCTATACTAATGAACACCCATACACATTCATTATCCACACACCCATACACATTCATTATCCACAGCAATTAACATATATAACACAATTGCAACAGTATAAAGGGAGAGGCAACTCCCTGATATGAGTTTGTCTGATTCAATATATTTTCACTTTTATAAAATACAAGTATTACCTCGAAAACCCCAAGTTTCATACTTACACAAATTTCCAACCTTATGTCCTTGCCACCAAGTTTCCACCTCGTGCACACCTTGCATGGTGGTCACCTTCACAATCCACTCTTAGTCGTTTTTCTGATTTGCCAACTCATGTGCACAAGCACCCTCACCGGGTACCCACCTCATGCACGACTCGGTTGGGTGGGCGCACCTTCGTGTGGCCTTCCACCCAACTCGTTTCCACCCGAGTCACAGTGGGTGAAACCAGTGTATGATGAAGAGCTGATCAGGTAGTTGATTGGGTTGACGGTGAAGAGCTGATACACACCTTCACTTCATGACAGGTGGTATCAGAGAAGCTAATTTGAGTATAGGATTGTTGAAGCTACTACACACCTACACTATTTTGCAAGTGGTATTAGAGCAAGGTTGAAGACTTTGACAAGAAGTTTTGCAGGAAGCTTGATGAAGTGACAGTGGAATCAGGGTACTTGCAGGTGAAGGAAGTTAGTTTCACATACAAGTGGAATCAAGGGCTGGTTCGGTTTTGCAGGTGACTTGGTGAAGCTAGTGAATGGTCTATACTAGATCACAAAGAAGGAAGTTGTTGGCAGACATGGCAGGTGAATCTCATGTTGTAACAGGTGAATCTAGCCACAATGCAACCAAGGCTTTCATAGAAAGGATATTGGAAAGAATGGAGGAATTGGAGTCTTACTGGACTACGAGAATGGTTGGGGTTACACCCCTAGTGAGAAATTTATTTAGCTATTTGAATTTGTTTGCACATTGTGTGATCCACTCAAATATATTCCCTTTCCTTTGTAAGGTTGTAATGGGATGCATGATTTTGGATAACTTTTAGATAAATCTCCTGTAATATATGGCCAATCCCATGAATGACTTGATCTCAGACACATTCTTTGAGGTTGGCCACTCCCTTATGGCCTCAACCTTATCTAAAACAACTTACACCCCTTCCTTGGATACGATGTGCCATAAGTAGTGTGTTTTTGTATGGAAGAAATCACACTTATCAAGCTTTGCATAGAGCTTGTTGTCTCCCAACAATTGTAACAAAACCACTAGATGGTGGTCATTCGTTTCCTTCATTTTGGAATAGAAGAATATATCATCCACAAATAGAATGATGAACTTGTCCAAGTACGATTGCAACACCCTGTTCATCAAACACATGAATGTGGAAGAAGAATTAGTGAACCCAAAGGGTACCAATATGAATTTGTAATACCCATGTCTCATTCTAAAAGAACTCTTATGTATGTCCTCCTCCTTGATTCTCACTTGATGGTAGCCTGACCTCAAGTCAATTTTGGAGAAGATTGTTTCTCCCCTTAACTGATCAAAGAGATCATCAGTCCTTGGCAATGGGTACTTTTTATTGATGGTTACCTTGTTTAGTTGTCTATAATCAATTCCTAACCTCATATTTCCACCTTTCTTTTTCACAAATAATAATAGTGCTCAAAAGGAGGAACACTTAGCCTTATGTACCCCTTGTCCAACATGTCTTTCAGCTACAATTTCAGCTCAACCAAATCTAGAGTACTCATTCTATATGGGGCCATAGATTTCGGTGCTTCTCTAAGCATAAGCTCGATAGAGAATTCTATCTCTCTATGAAGGGGTAATCCAAGAACCTCTACTAGAAGGAAACCATCATGTCATTGTAAGACAGGGTAATTCTGGAGCATCTCAGCCTCCTCTTTCCTTGTTTTCCAATCGACTCTCTCATCTTTGGAAACTTGTACTACAAACAACATACATCCCTTCCTACAACCATGTTTTCCCTGCATGATAGTGATCAACCTCACTGATATGGCATTTTTCTTTCCTTGCAATGTTCTCTTCATTCCTTTCTCATCCAAGCATTCTATTGCTTTTTCATAGCAATTAACCTTGGTTCGGTGCACGTACAACCACTAGATTCCCAACAATATTCCATACCCACCAAATGAAAACCCATTCAAGTGAGCGGTTGTGATCACGCCACTAAGTTATAATACACATGACTTCATCCATTGGTTGATCCTTGTGTTTTTCCCCATTTCTAACTAAACCAGCCATGGTTCTTGATGCAGTTCCTTGTCCAATTTTCACTTTTCAACAAGCTTTGGGATGACATAGCTATAATTAAAAATTGGATCAGTCAAAATATAAATAACTTGGTCTTTCTCTTACCTTCCATCTCAATGATGGATGGCTGGTGATCTTCTTGGTGGTTATCCAATGTTGCGTAAATCTCGGGCACACTCTAGGCTACTTCACCCACCGTGCTCACTTCCTGAGCACTATAGATTCTTTGTCCAACCTCTTGTTTATGAGGAAAAATCCTTCTCATGTGATTCACACTGTAAGTCCAACACATACGTGGGTGTCATCTTTCAATCCTGGGTTGCACTGATGTTGGTTCTGGTACATTCATTTTAACCATGTTGGCCCTTTCCTAAGATTGTATTTTATGAGTTGGGTATTTCCTCTCCTTTCCTTCTAGGTTCTTCCTGGACCAACTCGCATTTCACCTAGTAGTTCTCTTGGCTATCCAGTTACTCTTAGTGTCATGCCTACTCCTTTCTTGCTCGTAGCAATGCTTCAAATTCTTAATAACATCATTTAGATTTTATGGTTCCAATAACTCAATATTATCTCTAAATACCATAGGAAACCCACTGATGAACCTTTGGATTTTGATCTTATCTTCCTTATGATATGGAACATATCGAAATAAACCCACAAGCTTGGTTACATACTCCTCGCTAGTCATCTATCCAATTATGAGTTCATAAATTTCATTTTACTTATTCTCATAGTAGTGTTTAGACATGTATTGTTCCCTAAAAATCTTCTCGAACTCATCCCGTGTCAGTTCCTTTTTGGTGATGGCTCTAGCATTCTTTAGTTCATCCCACCAGATATTTGCCTCTCCTTTTAAACTGTAAGTGGCAAATTTGGCTTTCATATTCGCTAAGTAGTTATGTATTATAAATAACTTCTTCATCTATAGTAACCATTCATCTGCATGCTCTACCTGCTTCACATCCCCATCGCACGTAGGTGGATTTTCCTTTTCAAATTCCTCAAGAATAAGCTCCCTCTCCTTTCTCCCTAAGAAATAGTGGTGGCGAGAGTGATGATGCCTTCAGAAGGCAAAACTAGATGGGTTGCTTGAGTGAGGTGCATGTGTTCTAGCCCTTCCTTTCAGAGTACCTAAATATTCTTTCTGTGGCATAGTGTCCTCGCTACCTTTCCTGGGCCTCTTTCTGGATCTACTACCATCTGCTCCATTGGTATTTTCTTCCAAGTCTCAAGGGTTGACCTTGTCTCTACGACTGGTCCTTACTTTAGAATGCCTTTTCTTTTTCCAGTCCGAGAGATTTTGCAGGATAACCACATGACTTCCCAATTTTCCTGCGTGAGTTTCTCAATCATCACGGCTTCTTAGAGTGTCCATCCAATCTGGGGATTGATTACCTCTACCCTGCCTGACTGATCTCTCTTCATCATTCATTTTGACCCAATCACTTCCATGCTGGGACCAATCAAAACTATATTCAACCATCCCAATTATCATCACTGTATCTTTTTTACGTTATGTTACTTATGACATTTTGTCAATCACACACATTGTTAGACTTTATAAAACAACATTTAAACATAATTAAGATAATGAGCTTGCATTTATGTAGTATCATGGGATTCTTGTAATAACAAAATAGCCTGATTAATGTACAATACATCTATAATTACATGAAACATTCATTCAATCATATCGTTGGTACATAGATAATAACAAAATGCATTTACAATCATAATTCCTTCTCCCATGGAGTTATTAACCTTAAACTAACATATCCTATCATAAATTTAGTAATCAATCAATGAGCACAGCTCAACTGACTCAACAATATATATTCACATATCAAAACTTCCTCACTTTTCCATGACGAAGCCCATCCATTCAAAGTATTGAACTTGGAGGCTCTGATACCACTTTGTACCATAACCCAACCCCTTCAGTTACGTTGGAGGAATGGGGTAAATATTTTAGGTGGACTTTTATCCCCTTGATTATGTAATATGGTATTATTTTTTTTTCCATTTCTTATACATATACATATATAATTTTCACGTATATAATATATGTATTTATTGATATACATATTGTGGCGGCTACGGGACCTCTCGACACCATACCTACCAATGTATGGCTTCCCCCTGGAAATAATCTGCCTGGCTGACGTGTCACATCTTTGGCACCTCATGATACTTCAAATTACCGAGATGGTTCTCGTCCTGAGAATCCAACCAGTTAGGTAATGGATAGCCACATCTATTGGTAGCTACCATGTCATTACTTTATGTTATCGGTTGTGGGTGTTTCCCTGGAAATTTATGTCCTTACAACATTCTGACCTCTGAGGTATGACCTTTCCCAAGTGGAATCAACCATGCCTTGGGCCCCTCCCAAAAGAATTTTGTGCGTCACCCCTAACTAGCCCACTGGACTCCTGAGATGCACCATTGATGACTACATGTCCTTGAAGAGATCGTGCGAGTTTGGTCTCCGTGCCAAAGGAAAAGGAATCCATTGGTAATTGATCTTATATTGCATCCCCATAAGTGGTAAAACCCATGAACCCAAGATGCATTAAAGTATCATTCGTGCAACTCCCTAAGGTTCTAACCTTCTGGGTTCCCGAGTTGATTCCTCCTCCCAATAACCTTTCCTCATCTAATGGTTTAGACAATGAAGGAATTTCCATCACCATCTCTTGACAGAACCTCGATTCTGTCTTGTTGTTAGGTCCTCAGTTCGTAATTGAAATTACCTTCCAGCATTTGCCCTGCAACCTTCTGCCCTATAATTCTAACAAATCCCATGAAGGGAATCTCCTTCCACCAATCATGCATCTCCCCTTACTATGGTTTTTACCATTCTAAGGATAATATTGGCACAACTTTTCCAATAAGTTCTTGGCATCCTACCCTTAAGCTACAGAAACATTTTTCCCCGCCTTCCCATCATGAGTTGGTCGAAGGCTTCCTTGGAATGATTGCCCAAGAATATTTGGAGATCTGGAGAAATAGATGATTTCGATGTGGGAATCTCTAGCAAACATAATTTTGCAATTACACCTCATTATTCTTTCTTTAGAAGCTTTTTCATTCCATTAGAGTTGATTATTTTTCTCGGTTTCCCTGCGATACCCCTTAATTCAACTTACTTTCCTTCCAAAAAAAAAGTTCATGAAAAGTTCTTGAAAATTAAAAGCTATCGTACCCAAAGATTGTAGCCATTGTACTCCTAGTACAACATCAACACCACCTGTTGGAATGGAAAGAAATTGTCTATTTAATACATATTCTCCCATGGATTGTTTGATATTATGGCACTTTCCATAGCAATTTATGGTTCCTCCATTTGAAACCATCACTTGACACTCTGGTGCTGGATATAGGAAGGAATTCAATTCCTTGGCTATCTTACAATGAATAAAATTATGGGTACTACACAATCAATTAGCACTATTACCTTTTGCTTCTTGATATTTCCTTCTATCTTGATAGTTTGAGGAGTGGAAATTCCAACCAATTTTCCAAGATATGGTCAGATTCATTTCTTCTTTCTCTAGGGTTTATTCCTGGTGTATATCCTCTTCTTTTGATATTTCTTGTTCCTTTTCTTCCTCCTCTTCACAATCTATGTAAAATAATTTCTTCTCATCGCACTTATGACCTTTAGTGTATTTGCTATCACAACTGTAACAAAGCCTTTTTGCTATTTTTTCTTCCAATTGTTGTCGTGTCAACCTTGTAGGTTGTGGAAGGCTAGGGGCAACAACATAGTTGTGAGTGGTAGGCTTCCTTGTTGTCATAATTTTTCTTTCCATTTTTCTTTCCAACCTGAATGCCTTCTCCAATGAATCAAGTTCCCAAAGGCGAACCTCATGTTGGATATTATCCTTAAAAGACCCTATGAACACATCAATCTTATGCTCCTTTGGAATATCTTTTACCCTTATATTCAATTTTTGGAAGTCCTCAATGTGCTCCATCATTGAACCCTTTTGTTTGAGATTTATCAATTGGCTAAAAAAGGTGTTGCTTTTTGTATCCTCATAATTTGATATCATTTCTTATGTAAAAAATGTGCAAGTGACAATTTGTTTACGAGATAAAAGTCATCGATACTATACAAACTGATTTGGTTCCAAATATAAAGCTGCAATGCGTACCTTTTGTGTGTTTTTCACAATATAGAGATCGAAATATTGCTCCATTTGTAGTATCCATGTTACGGGATCCTTGTCATCAAACTTCCTCATATCAATCTTTGGAACATGGTGGGTCTTCAATCCAATGTTAGAGTCTATGAAATCATGATTAACATTTATTTTTTTCTCATTATGAGTTTCCTCTACTACCTTTTTGCCATTAGGAAGCATTTCTTGTAGAAACTTTGCCAAGCCTCCTTTAAAACCTTCCATGTCCTTCTTCAAATCTTCAATGTTTACGTCAAAACCATCCCTCTTAGCTTCCATGCCTTTCTTTAAACCATTCATCTTAGCTTCCATGCCTTTCTTTAAACCATCAATCTTAGCTTCTGTTACTTTTTGTGAGAGTGAATTTTGTTGCACTTGGTCTCATAATTTTGATATATCATGTTGCATTTCTTCCTCTTCTTCATGAGTCATGCTAGAGATGTTAGGTTGCTTACTAGGTGTTTCCATTTTCTTTCTTCGGGGAATCAATTAATGATAATCATGCTTCACTATGCTCTTTGAATTCCTTCAAACTAAATTTTCAAACCAAACTTATGCAAAATTTAAAAAACAAACTAGACACATATTTTCACTTTGTAGGAGCTCAATATTGAATCTATTATATCTATGTAATTGCAGATCTCCAAGGTTTTAAATTGCTTCCTACGATATCCCCCTGAGTCCTCTTTCCAACCCTTCAAGTTTGATCAAGATTGGATTCTCTAAGGAAGAGTTATGCCAAATCGCCCACGATGACCTGATTATAGATTGGTTACGTAGAGCGAACTTGTACGAAGTTCCACGTGTCATTGTTTTGACCTTAGGTCCCAAAACCAATACACCAAAAACTACATGTTTTCCTCTTTTTGTAACTTGTTATGAAATTTTAATCTGATTCTCCTAGCGATAGTTATGATGAGTTTCCCCAGGTCACCTGTTTGAGATATAATTTGGAATCCTACAAAAATCCAAACTTCCTTGGATCATATCTCCGAAAATATAGTGAGACAAGATCTGAAATTTCTACCCAAGTTTCATCAAGATTTCTTATCAAATGGGTTTCAATTTTAGCTTTTGAAACATCTTTGAAAAGAATCTATAGTGAAAATTCCACAATGACCTGTTTGAAAATAAAACCCTAAAATCCAAAGCTCTGATACCAATTGTTATGAAACCAGCTCACAAAATAGAAGAAAATATAGATCAACGACTTCAAAATAAGCTTCTTCAAGGGGGAAACCTCCTATACATTATACAAATGAACAATTCTTGGGTGATACAAATGAAAAAACCTCCTTTCTATACGTAGGAGTCTAAGGGGTCACAATATAATCAAAGCTGACATAATAATAATAATATAAGGGCACAACAATAATAATAGTGGGATTCTAAGGGGTACAATAATAACAGTATGGGGACAATAGAGGCACCAAAATAACAATAAGGGATAAAATGACAATAGTAATGGGGGAATCACTAGTATTATAGGGACCTAACATATTATGTTACTTCTCTCTTACTTTCCAATCATTTATCCCAAATAACTTTAATCTTAAACCATGCCAACACATGTCAAAGGATACCAAGGCATCTCAACGCATGCCAAGAATGCCAACACGTGCCAAGTGCTAATGTGTATCAATGAGTGTTACACATGCTATGGAGTGATAATTCATGTTGAAGAGTGTTAAGGTGTGACAGAGAGTGCTAATGCATACCAAGGAGTGTTATGGAGTAGGGAAACACAAGGGGGCACTAGGTAAAAATGCATGAAAATGAATGAATATGAGAGTGTGTTAGGGAGTGCCAACAAGTGATAGGCGTGCCAAGGAGGGAGTGACAAGGTATACTAGGTAGTGGCAAGGCATGTCAAGGAATACCAGGGCTTGTCAAGAAGTGCCAGAGTGTGCTAGGGAGTTCCAAGGTGTGCTAACATGTGCCAAATAGTACCAAGGCATGCTAAGATGTGTAGGGTGCTAGGGGTTGCCAAAATCTGTCAAGGAGTGTCAAGGAAACAAAAGGGACAACCAAGATAAAATGAAAGTAAATGAAGACATAAGAGAGTTAATAAGTCAGGACTTTACCTTTCTCAAAAGGGGCATGCTAGGCACACTAACAATAGGTTCCTATACATGTCATGTTTCAATGCATGCCAAGTGCTAATGTAGGTCACTACATGCCAATGTGTTCCAGTGTATGAGAGGGACCACAAGACATGCCAACACATGCTAGGAGAGTGTTATGTTTTGCTAGGGCATGCCAACATGTGCTTGGGAATCCTAGTCATGGCAAGATGTTCTAGGTACAAATATGTTTCAAGACATGCAAGGTGCCAAGGAATGTTATTATGTGCCAAAGCATGTCAAGGTGTGTCAGGAGTGTTGAGGAGTGTTAGGTCTCTCTCATTAATAGAATTGACCGAGCTTGATTATGTATTAAATAATATGGTTCTTACACACTAGTGAAACTTAATCTAAAAGGAATTCACTAGATAATAAATCAAACATAGATGAATCATGTGTTGACTCATAGGAAAACTATATTCTCATTACATGAGGGAAATGATACAAACTAATTACTTCTTAACAAATTGATCGACTCTAACCACTATAGCCTTGGACACATAATTAAAAATTCTCCATAAGTCGACTTAAATTGTTATCTTTTGACAATCACATAGAATCATAAAAAATTCATTGGAATGATCAATGATGATGAACATTTTTTTACCATCACCAAAAGTAACCAAAAATAGCATTGGTGAGGGTCAATAAAATATTGTCACTAGAAGTGTCACCAAAAAGAGAATTATTGATGGGCATTTAACAACCCTCACCAAAAGTGTCATTGAAAATGGATTTGGTGACAAACCTTAGAGGACCATCACTATATGCACTTACAATAATTTTTTCTTAAGGACCGTCACCATATGCAACATTGGTGATGAACCTTAAAGGCCCATCACAGGCATGCCCCTCACCAATGACCTTTTTTGTTGTAGTGAACCACTGCGATGAGTGGTCTTATTAGCCAACCTCTTGACCTTTGTGTATTTTGAGTAGTTCCATCATGACCAGAACCAGTTTCTACCCTTTATACCACACTCATTCCTCTAGGATGAATCCTCTTTCAACTCTTTTCAAAATCCCAAAATATGAACAAATTCAAGCACTTGTCTTTTCAAACTCGTTAAAGTAAATGAAAATATGTCTACTCAGTATAAGTTTAACCCATTTTCAGATTAATATAGACTAACTACAAAAAATGAATGCCTTAGTCAAACATGGATAAGAGGTTCTATTGGGTATTATTTTATGCCTTTTTGGATCTAAGGGACTGTCTATGAAAAGAAACATCTAGAGTTTTCTTTTCTGTTTCGTTTTCAAACTCTCTAAACATGAAAAAGATGTCAAGTTTTTGTTGGAAATAACACTGAGGGGGGGGTGAATTAGTATTATCAAATAAATAACTTTTTCATTTCCATAATCAGATTTACATACGCTACTTAAGTGAAGGTAATTCGCGTGTACACGCAACTGTATTTAAGACAACTAGCATATATCCAACAAACTTATGATTCAGTTAATTCATCATATGTTTATATTTAATCAGTGCATCAGTACTTCATTAGCCATATAAACAGTAAACATGTGTAGTAATAACATAGCAAACCATCACACATAAGAAATACACATGAACACCAAGATTTAAGGTGGAAACCCAATGTGGGATAAAAACCACCTGTTGTTGTCTTCTTTTGATATAAGAAAAACTTGATTGCAATCTTGTACTGGTGCAGACTCATACCAGTACGCAGGCACCCACCTGCAAAAGGCTACAACCTTCTTTCATTCTCCAACTTCTACTGGAAGGGAGCTACAACCCCCTAGCTCTTGTACTAGATGATCTATTTACTAGTATGTAGGCGCCGGCCTACTGAAGGCTCCAACCTTCACTTGTTTTCCAGGTACTACTGGAAGGGAGCTCCAACCCCCTGGCTCTTGTACTGGCCGATATGTTTACCAGTACGTAGGCGCTAACCTACAAAAGGTTACGTCCTTCTCTCATTCTCCAGGGACCACGTTTCATAAATTTTCAGACTGGATACTCCTGGAACACAACACCATAATCTGAAGGCCACGTTTCATCCAATTTTCATACAGGACCCATCAACAACATTGAAGCTCAAAATAAATCACCACTACAATACAAACATCAAATACATCTGCATTAACCAATCATTGAAACTCAATCATCAATCTCTGAATCAGCCACAACTGAGTCACTGAAGGCCCATCATCACTGAAGCAAATCATAATCAACCAATCTGAACATTTAAAACACTGTCATCAAAACACGGTCACTAAAACACAGAGCAGAACCTAGAACTCTACAACAACCACTAAAACCAACTACAAATTCAAATATCATATTTCAAAATGTATACGCTACTTTGATGAGTCGAACTAGCATGTATACGCGCTTTTACCAAAGCGAACTAGCGTACAGATCTACAAATACTAACTTAAAAACTTCACAGCTATTTTAGAATTCAGTCATACCCAGATCATAACATTTGTAAAATAAAACATGTGCCGGTATTCAAATCTATACTATCCATGATCAAATCACATAATGATAATACATTTCAAGTCTTATGATTCTGATCCATCATCCATCATCAACCACATAGATGCGTCCTTAGTTCAAATCAAGTAAAGCATCAGAAACCCATAAAATGCATACTGGATCTCACACATCATCAGATATTCAATACTTGCACTCATTGGCCTAATGACCTTCTCCTCCTTATATACTCTTAGGCCTTTCTCAATACCTTGGACCAAAACCACTTAGGACCAATACCTTGGACCAAATACCTAGGGTCAATACCTTGGACCAATACCTTGGATCAAAATACCTTGGACCAAATACCTCGGACCAAAAACTTAGTTTTCTCATATGTACGCACTTTTCTTCCTGTGAAAGTGTGTGTATGCGTTATACGCTTCTTTTGTTCTATTAACTCGCGTGTATACACTTCTTGGACAAAGAGAACCAACGTATACCTTTCTTCTTCAATATTTAGAGTCTGATCTGTAATTCTTTGTTGTTAACATGTTGCACTGTGAACTATCATCTGAGTGAGTTTCCATCAAGGACAACACCTATATCATAATGCCAATAGTTTTACCTTCGTTGAACTCGTCATTCATAATGGGACCGAACCCCTCCTTCTCTGGGTTCATTAAATATTCTCAAAGGGGTTCATCTAAAGGATGAACTTACAAATCAAGCATATGTTATCCTCCTCAAGCTTGTTAAAAAAATAAATAGGTAATAATCAATATGGTTGGGAAAATTGGGAAAACAGAGTACTCCATTTTTATAATGGCAGCAAGTCGCTCTTGAACACGACACTCTTCCACTTCATCTCCATGGCTTTTGGGTTGGGAAATTTTCTTGTCTTTTGGTTTATCATACCATTTCAAAGCCTATATTTTTGGTTTTCATTCAATACTACCAACTCCATTCATTGTCGCCATTGTTCTCAAGAGAAGTAATTCAATTAATATATGTTACTATACTCTTAAGCCTTCATTTTATGTCTAGATTTCTTGATCTAGTTCCCTATCAGTATCATTCTAATCATTTTGTCTCGAATCATCATACTTGTTTCATGTCATTGATGGGAGATAGATCAAGGCCCTCCTTCAACAAGTCGCTTCATGTCAACGTCAGCTCATTATCTAGGAACTTAAATTAGAAACATCCCTTGGTACCTTGGTGCTTGCATACATCACTGGAAAGTTTCCTCACTCTCGACGATAAGTTTACATCATTTCTCTTCAATTGAATTATTATGTGTGGTGTTTGACATCAACTCATTTATTCACACCATACAGATTGTACTAAAGTAGCTTGAGAGCCATTAACATCATAAGTGGCTTCTCTCGTGTTTGTTAACGACTTACATCATTGACTGGTAATCAGATGGTCTTTACCATGTTTAACTCTGGCTCATTGATTCACATGGTTAGACTCATACATTGGTTGGTCATATGAATGAGATAGAAGACCCTGGATCTAGTTTCATCCATCTGGGCTGCGATTTCAAGAGTAATACAAGATCACAATGTATGATGGATATGATCATACAGACATTCATCCAATCATAATTTGACCATCAGTCATCTATGGACATTTCTTTTGATCAATGTACATATAATGTCATATTATTTCCTAAGTATGGGTATGGCTCCCTCAGTAAAGATATCATGTTGTAAATGTATTGTAACAGATGATGATCTCACCAGTTGTTCTTGATCTCGACTTGTCACAAGGTAAATCACTTTAGTCGTCATCTATTAGTTTTGACTTTACGCTTTGGTGGCAATCTGTTATAGGCTATTTTTTCACATCTGGTTAGTAGGCCTTCAACTAGATCAATCAACATCCTTTGACCTCCTTCTCATCATCCTTGCACAAAGCCATAAGCATGACTCATTCTAATCCCAAAGTTTGTGCATGAAAACAATTTGTTTTAGTCATTTTAAGGACCAACATTCCTTGGCCTCCTACTAGATAGTGTTGACTACCAGAATGCTCCACTATGGCCTGCATTGATCACCTACAGGTAGCTCCACTATGCACCTCTGTTGGTTCTAGAAATTTGGGAAAAAGAGAGAGAATCCCGAAGACTCTTCTTCCAAAAGCTTCCAGGATATGTTGCAACCATTTACCTTAGATAAACGTCTTGAATCCTATCCTATCTTACCTTGGAGTTTTCTTCCCTTATCCGTTGAGATCATCCTCCCATCAAGAGTGGATCTCAAGCCTAGATTGGTAAAAGGATAAGGATTCATGAACTACCTCCTTTACCTATATATTTAGTGCCATCAATAGGCAAGGGGTTGGATTTTGAAGAGTAATTCTACCCTTATGCTATTGTTGTGAGATATATCTTTCCATGCATTAGGGTGATTAGAGGTGCACTTTGTGACAAGGAAAGGACAAATCAACTTTGAGGAGCTCTTTTACAGGATCAACACCTATTTTTGGTTGTAACTCACTCCATTTATATTAATGCAAAGAGTTCTTTGTTCTACTATATATGATGTTATGTTTTCATATATTTCAATACCATGTTGATCTATTGAATAAAGTGATTAGATGATGTTGCATTGATTTTGTGGATCCTTGGCATGTGTTATCTTACTGTGTAGGTTCTAATAATAGTGATCGAAGCTAGGATTGGAGAATTCAAGCCAAATAAGGAGTGAAACATGCGCCAGATTCCAGGTAGGCGTCGTCATGTTATCTATTTAATTTAAGGAAAACATTAGTTCATTTTTGTTTATATTGTTCTAGGTTAGTCCACCAGGCCTAGGGAAGATACTTTTGTCCTCGGTCGTAGATTCTAAATAGCAGGGTCCTTCCCCCTTTCACTCTTGTGCATATCAACTATATAAGAACACATATTTTCATTATAGTTGTCTTAAACATAATAATTTCCTTCTGTAATATTGTAAGAACATATTCATATTATGTTTTAATAAACCATTCCACAATACTTCAAATGTGCCTACAAAAAAAGTTGTAATCAACATTTTTTAAAATACTTATCTAGAGAACCATTTACTAGTATCACACTTCTTCTCAGTGAACTCACCATGTTGGAAAAACACTTATGTCAATATGCATAGGTGTCCCTTGTGCTAATATCGCATCAACACCCTCTTTTTCAGATACTCGATTTCTTAAAATTACATACAACAATTTCTTTGGCTCCCCAATCAATTGTCCACCTATTCCTGGTCACATATTTATCATTATCTGTTATTAATAATCTAACTCATCTTAGGAAAATAGACTTCTTAAAGTCTTCGTGCATGCACTGCCATTATTGTGTGCACCTACCATCTCATCATTTGATATTATTTTTTCTTTGTAAACATCAATCTATGCATTACTTTTTATTTACACTTTTGTTTATCATGACTATATTGTCTTCAATCATATTATGGAATATTTTCAAATCATTTAAAGAAAATACATTAAACTAGCGAAAACCAGGTTAAGGTATTCCACCCTCATAGTTATGGTTGCATCATTCACCATAAACTTTTTGCTATTCCACTAGGTCATTCTAGGGAATTTAGTTAGCATCCTTCCTATTTATACTATTGCAACAACTCAGATAATTTTTTAAGTATAGGATCGATCAGTAACAACCATCTCATCTAATCATAATTTTCTTGTCATTTTTTATTCAAAACAAATGTATTTTTTGGTGCAATTCTTATAACATATGCCAATTAATGAAACATGCCAGGAATTCGCAACATGAGTTTGTAGCTTCATAAATATTAGATTCCCACTGCATCTTTCAAGGATATGACAACCAAGGGTTAGTTTGATATTTTTACGATCCAAAACAATTCCTTCTTAGGGAATTCACATATTCCCAAGATCAACATTGGTCTTGATTAGTTCACACTTACTAAATTTGGCATAAATTTTATATTTTCTTGAGTATTTGTAGCACCATTCCTAAGTGCTTCCATGCTAATTTGGTGTCTCAAGGTAACCAAGATGCCATTATCCTTTCATATTCAACTCAAAAGTCTCAAATTATTTACTCACTTTGCTATTTTTTAGGCTATTTGTATTTCAATCATGAAATATTATGATATTCTGTCTCAACTTTCTAATATTATGATGGTTTTAAAAAAGAATTCCAACCAACAATTGCTCTAGAGTTTACAATTACTTGTCATCTCATGTTTCTTTTTCTTTCAAAATCTCACTGGTCATGCTATATTCCCTAATTCTTAGCTCATTCTAATGTAACTTTTCGGTAAAATCCCCATCATACAATTATATATTCTAAGGTTCCAGCCATCAAGGAATTGATCCCTGTGATTATTTACTTGGGGTCAAAAATGTTTCTTTTCAAATCCTAAAAGCTATAAAATGGAAACTGAATATTCCCATATTTGAGATACTCATACTTGAGTTATGTTGTTAATATATGGGTTTTTCTTTTTCTTTTTTTAAATTATTGTTATCTCACAAGTACATCCTTGTATATTCCACATGACATGTACTATTAATATTGTCAATATCCATCATGGTACTTTATAGAATTGAACTTGGGTGGGGAGAATCCCAACCATCCAAGATAAACCTAATTTATATATATATATATCCACCCATGTCTTAACAAAAGTGATCAATGAATGTGCCTAGAAAGCCTCTGCGAGTGCACAATATATTTTATTTTATGTAATACAAGGTTCTTGACCACATTTAATTTGGTTTATGTTCCTATACATAATTTATTATGTGTATATACTCTATGTTTTTCTTCAATTCAATCATAAATATCAGAAGAATTCATTTATAGTGAAGGTTTTCAAACCTTCTTAATACATATTATACAATTATTCTCTTTAGTGTATAAACACACAATTCTTGTAAATCATTCTATGATCCAGATCTAAACAGGAACACAACAAATTACAAAGATAAACATAAACACAGAGATGCAGCAAAAAGAATACTTCATTTCATTAATGTAAAATATTGAAATATGCTTACAAACATAAATGGAAATAAACCAGCTAGGGCGATGGTAGCTTATCTCTATGAAGCGATGTGGTGGCTACATGCCTCTGAATTGTGTTACAATGAGGCTCGAAGGCCTATTTATTGTTGAGAAACAATGGAAAACCCTTCACATTCCAAAACCTAACCCTAGAAGATGAAACGCCAAATTGTGGGCCCCGTTTTGGGTAAATTGGTACATCACTTTCCCGGGGTCGTAACTTTGGCATACGATCTCCGTTTGACGCGTATGATAGCTCGTTAGAAAGATCTATCCGAGAACTACCACTTTGGGAAGAGCAACATAGGTCCATGGACCCATGTTGTCCATAGATTTCCCAAAAAACGTCGTTTAGGGCCTCAAAACGGCTTTGGAAGTTCAGCACCCGAAAAACTACTAAAAATGGTAAATTGTGCTACAATTACGGAAACTGAAAAACTAAAAGAGACAGTTGCGGGGGTCCAAATGGGATAGGTGGGTGGCCACCAACATCCACCTGGATCACTTGATGTAAAATTCGAATTACCTATGTTTAATGGTGAAGTGAAAGCAGAAAAGCTTGACAACTCGATTAGGCAGTTGGAAGTTTACTTGAGGATCCGGAATATGCATGATGATGTCACAAAGATTCAGTTGGCTTCTTTGAGAATGGATGGAGTAGCACTGGTTTGGTGGGAGGCCAAGACCAAAGAGGAAATCAAGAAATTTGGTGAAGTTACCTTAACATGGACTGAATTTTTGTTAGCCATTAAAAAACAATTTTATCCTCTTGCTCACATGCAGAAAGCCATCATGTACTGGCAAAATTTCATATAGCTTAAGGGTCAGAATGTCCAAGACTACACCCAAGAATTCAGGAGAAGAGCTCTCTTGTTAGGGGTAGATTTACAGACCCAAGAAACCTTGCTGAAATACATTGGTATCTTACATAGCTACCTTAGACATACCATCCTGATGTTTAATCCTACTAGCCTGAACGAGGTTTGTTTTCAAGCTACCCATTTAGAGGCTAGGGGAAAAACACATTTGAAGAGGGTAGAAACAAGCCCCCCAAGGGGAAAAACAAAGAGAAAACCTCCAAGGGGAAAGGCAAAAAGAATGCATCTGCCAAACAGGAGAGTGAGAAAGTGATTTGTAAACACTATTCTAAAGCAGGCCATGAAGAGAAAAACTGTTGGAAACTACATCCTGAAAAAAGAAACCAATTTAACAAATCCAAAGGGAAACAGAAAACTGCAACTACTACATCTACACCACAAGATTTAGGGGATGATTTAGGTGATGAAACCAAAATTTCAGCCATGGGTTTGAAAAACTTGAAGGGAAAAGAAATTGAAACTCAAGCCAGCACTAGTACCTCAAACTGTCATGTACAAGCTCCTAATGAAGAAGAAAGAATTGAACTATTTCATGTGAGGGTAATTTCAAAACATACTAAGATTGACACTCTTTTTGATAGTGGGTCACAAGCAAACCTTATATCAGAAGACTTGGTCAAGCAGCTCAAACTTGAGACCATACCACATCGAAAGCCTTATCCACTTGGACGGATTTGTAAGGATGCAAATTTACAAATTTCAAGAAAGTGCACATTGCGATTTGCAATTACTGCACACTTTATTGACACAGTTGAACTTGATGTAGTGTTGTTTGATATAGCAAGAATTGTTTTGGGAAGTCCTTACATATTTGACAAGAAAGCTATCTTCTATCGCCATGAAAACAAATATCAACTTTTCAAAGATGGCAAGGAGTTCATTGTTAGAGCTCATCGCAAGAAGACTAGCGATGGTGAATGCAGGACAGGTAAAAAGGCTAGTCAATTCAAGTAAGAATTTTGTTCTTCTTATGATCAAGCCTAAGGTTGATGTGAATCATGAGTAGTTGATGCACATCAAGATATGTTTCAGGAACCAACAGGTTTGCCTCCTAAGAGGGAGATTCAACATGAAATCCATTTGCATCGAGATTGTCCTCTTCCAAACATAGGCATGTACCGCATGTCTATCATGGAGAATGTTGAAATGAAAAAGCAAATTAAGGACTTGTTGGACAAAGGTTTCATAAGGCCAAGTACTTTGCCATGTGGGTCATTGATTGTATTGATTCCAAAGAGAGATGGCACTCGCACATGTGTGTTGATTTCAGGGCCTTGAACAAGATAACGGTAAAGAACCGTTAGCCACTCCCAAGGATAGATGATTTGTTACACCAGCTGAAAGATGCTCGATATTTCACTAAGTTAGACTTGCGCAGTGGATATCATCAAGTAAGAATTGAAGAAAGCGACATTTGGAAGACAACCTTTAAAACAAAACAAGGACTCTTTGAGTGGCTTGTGATGCCGTTTGGTTTGTGCAACGCACCTACAATTTTCATGCGGGTAATGGATGATGTCTTGCGCCCTTTTCTTGAGGATTTCATTATTGTCTACTTAGATGACATCTTAATTTTCAGCAAGTCTATAGAAGATCATGTCATGCATGTTAGGAAAGTACTTGATGTTTTGAAGAAGAATCAGTTATTTCTTAAAATGTCAAAGTGTGAATTTGGAAAGACTTCTTTTGTTTATTTGGGACACATAGTAGGAGGAGGTGCTTTGAGAATTGATCCTGCTAAAATTAAGGCTATTGTGAATTGGTCTACTCCCAATTTGATCCAGGTGGATGTTGGTGGCCACCCACCTATCCCATCTGGACCCCCACAATTGTCTCTTTCAGCATTTTCAGTTTCCTTAATTGTAGCACAACTTACTATTTTTAGTAGTTTTTCGAGTCCTGAACTTCCGGAGCCGTTTTGAGGCCCTAAACGATGTTTTTTGGGAAATCTGGGGGCAACATGGGTCCATGGACCGATGTTGCCCTTCCTAAAGTGGTAGTTCTCGGATATATATTTCTAACGAGCTATCATGCGCGTCAAACAGAGATCGTATGCCAAAGTTATGACCCCGGGAAATTGATGTACCAATTTACCCAAACGGGGCCCACAGTTTGGCGTTTCATCTCCTAGGGTTCGGTTTTGGAATGTGAAGGGTTTTCCATTGTTTCTAAATAATAAATAGGCCTTCGAGCCTCATTGTAACATAAGTTCGGAACAGTTCAGAGACATGTAGCCGCACATCTCTTCTCGGAGATAAGCTACCATCGTCCTAGCTGGTTTATTTCCAATTCTGGTTGTAAGCACATTTCGGTATTTTCCATTAATGAAATGAAGTGTTATTTCCGCTGCATCTATTTATCTATGGTTATCGCATCTCTGTATTTACGGTTATCTCTGTAATCTATTGCGTTCCTGTTTAAATCCGGATCAGTGGTATCATAGCGGTCTGCTTTTTCTCGGTTTTTCTTTGCATGTCCCCGACGAGGTCAGGATATAAGGAGTTAGGGCTTGAACTGGTCGAACCTTTGCAAGACCAGCCTCGCAAATCCCGACGGCCTCCCATGGTGGATGAGAGGAAAGACGAGGGGGCAGGAGATCCTATCAAAATCTTGCTCGAAGAAGCACTCGAGCGGCAAAGGAACGCGATGATGGATAGCTTTGCGCAGATCCTTCAGCGGCTACCTAGAGGTGACGCATGGGCTTCCAGCAGCGACTCTGGAAACGCCACGCCCTTTAAGGTACAAGTTAATTTTGAAATCCCCATCTTCGAGGGTAAAATAGACGCAGATGCCGTAGATAAATGGTTAAATCTGCTAGATGGGTATTTCTCTGTTCATGAATTTTCAAGTCGGGAAAAGATTGTTTTCCCTCTTCTCAAAGAAGCCCCCCACGTCAAGGACTGGTGGGAAACCTACTGCGAGCAGAAGGATGAAAGTACAGGCTCGCTATTTTCAGTCGCACCCACTTGGAATTCTTTCGGAATGCCATTAAGGAGCAGTACTACCCTGTTGGAAGTTATGAGGATGAATACATCAAGTGGACCACGCTGCGGCAGGGACGGGATCAAGATGTGCTGGAGTTCACAAACATTTTTCATACCCTTCGCACACAGTTGGGTATCAAAGATTCTGAGCTACATCTCATGCTCAAATACCGCGTCTGCCTACACAGATACATCCAGGAAGAGATGGAGTTCTTGAACATCTCCTCACTCGGCACAGCATATCGATACGCTATCAAAATCGAGCAAAAGTTCAAACAGAAGAAGCGAGACTTTGGATCTGCAAATCCGAAGCCCAAAGGACAAAGCCAAGGCGGGGTGACCCAAGACAACC
>APFE030529454.1:83328-108346 GCA_000404065.3 Pinus taeda
CTATTTATTGTTGAGAAACAATGGAAAACCCTTAACATCCAAAAACCTAACCCTAGAAGATGAAATGCCAAACTATGGGCCCCGTTTGGGTAAATTGGTACATCAACTTCCTGGGGTCGTAACTTTGGCATACAATATTTGTTTGACACGTACAATAGCTCGTTATAAAGATCTATCTGAGGACTACCACTTTGGGAAGGGAAACATCGGTCCATGGACCCATGTTTCTCTCATATTTCCCAAAAAAAAAAAAATCGTTTAGGGCCTCAAAACGGCTCCAGAAGTTCAAGACCCGAAAAACTGCTAAAAATAGTAAATTGTGCTACAATTACAGAAACTGAAAAACTAAAAGAGATAGTTGTGGGGATCCAAGTGGGATATGTGGGTGGCCACCAAAATCCACCTGTATCATTCTAGCTCCATAGTTTTTATCAACATCTTTCCTCCTAACTATGATATTATTTATGTTTGATTATTATTTTTAGAAATTCTCTGAGTTTCAAAGCCTTTTTGTAAGCTTCATCCTTTTGTGGCTTACTTATCATGCATGTTTAGGATTTGTATTCCATTAGAGGTAGTAATTTTTATTTTACCAGTGATTAATTCCCTCATCCCTATTATTTCCTTATCTCTTTCTTTCCAAAAAACCATTAGTCAAAATACAATGCTTAAAGCTGATAAACTTATACACATAAAGCAACTACTCTCCAAGAGTATCTAGCGTAATATATAGGTATCACATAGTTTAGCACCAAGAGTACCTTCTTACATTTTTCTTATCTCCCTCCTTGACAATATATAGTAGATATCTAATATAAGACATCTATGTATACCAAACTTGTAAATTATGTATCAAAAATAATTTTGTGCTTATTAAAAAGATCTCACAATTAGTACCAATACAATAGAGTTTAACCTTATCAATTGACTTCATGTACAACATCCACAACTCCATCAACATATACAACCCTTTTTCATATTAATAGGTAACCATCATGCAGGTAATTTAAGACTTTCTAAGGATAATTTCATATATAACACCACGACTCATATCTTAAACATATCTATTCATTATTTTTTACTATTTAACAGAGTAAGATAGGAAATTTTACTTTACTCATTGATACATATGTACATTTACTGACCAAATTATGTAAGTACTTTCTCAATTCCATAGATAACTAAATTCTTTATCTTCTTACGATTCAAACCATCATGAGATATAATTAACTAGTTAGCATGTATTGCTACTCACTTATTCTTTTATGGGACAACTACTTGCACTCCAGGGTTCCCAACATACCTACTCCTATACATAATGGTATTCTGACAAGAATTGATCAATATTTTTACAAACTTAATTCACATAATAAAATTATATCAATTTACTCATGGAAGAAAACAATTTACTTCGTATCATAGAAATTTAATAAGTTACTCATCACGGAGGAAACTCTTACTTCGCTAGACTTTATTTGTTGTTGAGATTATAGGTTGTAGTATTGCAACCTACTGTTGTAATACCATATTGTAATGTACCTCATTTTCTAGCATATAAAAAAAAACTTTATTAAACTTAATTTACCCATTATTTTAAGAATTTCCTTCACTTAATAGATAAAGTATTATTTTATTATTATATGTTACATTTCTTTATAATTTTCTATGTCCTTTATTTAATGTATGAGGTGTATTCTTATTTAAGCCCTTGGTGTGGGATTTGTTAAAAGATTAGAAAGATAAAAAATTTGTATCAGCCCTAAACCTTAGGCTCCAACTCGTTATGTATATATATAAACACACACCATTATAACATTTAAACTCCTTACACCATAGCGTTGAGGCACAAGATATTTCGGTGAGATAATATTAGGTTTATATGGGTCACCATGAATTTTGTTTTATACAATGGGGATAAGTCTTACTATGATTCATTCCCACGACATTATCATATAAACGTTTTGTTCCTTTATCCCTCGTTCATATGAATTAGCTCTTTGTGGACATATATACAAATGAGGCCTCACCTAAGTCACATGGTTAGTCATGGATTGGGCAAATGAGATATTTCAATCATATATAATGGTAGCCAATGATTTTTTAGGGTGATTAGCTAACCACCTCACCCCTTTCACTGATATGGCCTCCATTTTCACCTTTTCTCTTTCCATAGAAGCATTGTACCTCTGATGGTGATGAGGGTTCCATTACACAATCTATTATGGAAGCTAGTCATCAAACTCTCAGAGAATAGTCATTTTCCTTTGATTGTTTACTTTCTCCCTAGTTTCATAGTTGTTGCAGGTCATTTGTCACATCCAAACAAATGACCCTAAACACGGATTTGTCATCATCCATTGATACTTTGCAATCATCCCCTACATAGCCAAAAGTATTCCCTTTCCAGAAGTTAGAAGAATCATGGATTACACTGGCTAAAACCCCTAATTTTTTGGGGCATCACACTTACCTTTAATACGAAATGTGTTGACAAAGCTTACACACATGGAAAATAAGCTAGCCAACACATGTTTCTTTCCCAAAAATTGAAACTAACACCTGGAACAGAGGGAAAATAAAACTAATTTTGAATTTTCTCTCTTTAGAAGCTTTGGAAGTGGTTTTAACTATTTACTATTGAATTATACGTTGAACTCCTACAATTGATGTCTTATCTCTTATCCTCTAGAAATTACCTCCCTCTAAAGTGGATCTAAGCCCTAGAATGGTAAATGCAAAACCACCTCATTTACCCTATAAATCTTTTTCCTCCCATAGACTCTGTGTTGGCTTTTGGAGACTCTAAATTATGCCCTTATACTTCTGATTTGTGTGTAGAGGTCCATAATCCATCCATATGCTTGAGTTATGATTGAAAGCTTACTATTATGGGAAATTAAGGACAATATAGTTGGGAGAGATTCACAAGGTCAAGGCCTACAAGGGTTTTAATCTTTTCAAGTGCATTGTTTCTCCTATACTTATGTCTTCTTTATGCATATGTAGAACATGAATCCTTGACTTATTGTTTATATTTGTTTGTATATGTTTTTTGTATGATTTGGTTCTCTTTCTTGTTTTGGATGATTTATAGGTTCAACTTATAGAAATTGGAGTTGGAGTTGGAGCTAACAAGATGGGAGAAGGATGAAGCTTGCATTAGATTCCTAGTAAGTTTTATTCCCATATTTAAAAAATATCTAAGGAAATAATTATAGTTTTGTTTTTGTTGTTTCTAAACTAATCCACTAGGTCTAGGGAGATTGCTTCTATCCCAGAATGAATTTATCCACAAAACAACTTGGTGACCATGCTAGGGAAGGATTCCTAAAGGTTCATTGGTTCTTCTATTAAAATCTAACAAATTCTAAGTATCAGACACAAGATGAGTAGAACCTAAATCTTACCAAATAATCAAGGATAGAATGATAACAAAATCAACTTCGTTGATAATAGTTTGATATTTGTTCTTATCACAAGACTTCACCATGATTAGGAAGGGCATGTAAGAAGGGAGACGAGGCTTTGTTAATTGATTCCAATCCAATACAATTAACTCATTGCATGGAGGGGGTTCCATGAGAATGAGAGAAATACCCCCTAGTTCAGTGGTATCTGATGTAACAAAAATAATTAGAGAGGTATGAACTTCACTCTTTATAGGAAGAGTGTGATCGACTAAATATGGAGTCAGATCAATCACTTCATAAAATAGTGGAGGATTGGAGGAAAAATTATGATAACCAATTGGAAGTTTTTATTAAGAAACAGTAAGGTTTTCCAAAAATTTTGAGGCTTTATCCATATAAGGTCAAAGGTGAGATTTATGTCTCCATTGACATAATCTATAGGGAAACTGAAATTTACCCTTTTCCCCGAGAAACTTGTTATCACTGGTTATTGGTTTTTCATCAGCATGATCTCCAAAGGTTGAAAAAAAGGGATAATGTGGGCCTCTATACCATGCTTCTAATACCTAGGGAATTCCAGGGAAATCTCTTAGAAGGTGATCACAATTACAAAGCTTCCAAGGGAATTTAATTTTATGGGACTTATTGGAAGGATTTTTTACATTAACGACATTAATAGAAATGGTTGATTTGTTTCTTCCTTGCTTATGTTTCTTCTTCTTCTTCTTCCTTTTCTTCTTATTCTCAACTTCCTCGTTACTAGAATCAATACTTTCACTCGTTGAAGAAGAAGAAAGGGAAGAAGGTACGATGGGAAAAGAAGGACAAGGTTCGACTTGAAGTTGGTGTTGTTGAGTAGTTTAGACATTCATAACCAAGGAGTTTGAAAAAAACATATTGGTAAACATATGGTAAATCCGAGAAGGGACAACGTAGCCATGTAAGGAGCACCAATATTTACAGAGAGGAAAAAGGACCAGGATTCCCATCAAAGGTGTTTACTTGACTTCAGATTCTGGTTGATGCCATAATATTCAACCTAAGGTCTACTAAGGTGAGAAGTCAATCAAGGAAATAATAACAATAAAAGTGGTCACTAGGCATAAAAGTATTACCAAATCACTTTGAACTGCAATATACCATTAGGTATGTGTAGGAAATCTTTGTGAAGTCTATGTTCTATGTATCATAGTTAAAAAGGTATCTGACTTGGTTACCTAGGGAAGGTTCAAAACCTAATGGTGACTTCCAAAATATACCCGGAGGTACATGGAAATATAGTCTGTAGTAGTGTTGTCCACTACATAACCGTATGATGGGGGAGTTCTGATATACTTATTGTACATGGAGCTTCGTCTTATAGACCTAAAGGTACATGTAATAACGTTCTGATATAATCCAATGTGAATGTTATGTTTTGTGTATCATAGTTAACAAGTAATTCAACTCTATTACCTATGGAAGGTTTGCAACCTAATGGGGACTTCCAAAATATACCCAGAGGTATGTGGAAGTGTAGTCTATAGTAGTATTATCTAATGTGTAATCGTATGATGGGGGCGTTCTGATATACTTATTGTACATGGAGCTTTGTCTTATATACCCAAAGGTACATGGAATAACATTCTGATATACTCTGATGTACGTGGAAAACCAACCATCCCCATGATTTAACATTGGCAAGTAACAACAACTGCTACATTTAGAGACGTTGGAACATGTCTTCTAGCTAGACCACCATATGTGTCTTTAACGTTTCAAATGATCCTTAGGTTCATTGATAAATTTTAATGTTGATCTTGATTAAATTTTGAGTTTCAAGGATCGAAACAACTTCACCTGAACTCCTAAAATGAAACTAGAATGATAATACAAACTCTTTTCATTCAAGGAAGATTTAACTAAAGAAGGGAAGGAGTTTCTGCAGAAAAGAACAACTTCCAAATGAGATCTCCAGATTCACTATTAGTATTGAAATATTCAAAGCTCTAATGCATGAAAAAAATAAAAATTATATTTTCTTTCCTTTTTATTTTTCAAAGCAAAGAAAAATGGAAATATCACAATATTATTGAATAAATAAATAAATCTATCAGATTACTATTGTAATGAAAAGTTCTTTAAACAATCAATAACCAAGTCAAATGATTAAAAACCTAATTGACAAAAAGAAACAAACTCTCATAAAAAAAGGAAATCACACTCAATTTCAAACAAGTGGTTGATTTTACAAAGACCTTAGACAGAACAAATACTTAGGAAGACACTATAAATTCGGCAACTTGTTTGAATTGAGTAAGGTTTCCTTTCTTATGAGAGTTTGTTTCATTTTGTTTCTTCTCGTCAATTAGGGTTTTAATCAATTGAGTTGGTAATTGATTAATTAAAGAAAATTTCATTACAATATTAATATGATTGAATCATTTTTAATTCAATAATCTTGTCATATTTTCATTTTTCTTTGATTTGAAAATTTAAAAGGAAAGAAAATAATTTTTTCATTTTTTTCATTCATTAGGGCTTTGAATCTTTAAATTGGAATAGTGAATTTTGAGATCTCATTTGGAAGTTGCTATTTTTTGCATCATTGTTTGAAACTCCTTCCCTTCTTTAGTTAGATCTTCATTGAATGAAAAGAGTTTGTTTTCTCATGCTAGTTGCATTTTAGGAGTTTTCCTCCAAGAAGATTCTGTAAGGTCAACAACTTGTTTGAAATTGAGTGTGATTGCCTTTTTTATGAGAGTTTGTTTCTTTTTGTTTCTTCTTGTCAATGATGGTTTTAAACATTTGACTTGCTTATTTATTTGTTAAATAACTTTTCATTATAGTAGTAATATGATGGGATTGTTTTTATTCAATAACCTTGTCATTTTTCATTTTTCTTTGCTTTGAAATTTAAAAGGGAAAGAAAGGAAAGTTTCCATTTTTTTCATACATTAGGGCTTTGAATATTTGAATTGGAATAGTGAATTTAGAGGTCATGTTTGAAATTTATTCTTTTATGCATCATTGTTTCAAACTCCTTCCCTTCTTTAGTTATATCTTTATTAAATGAAAATAGTTCATTTTCTCATGCTAGTAGAATTTTAGGAGTTCAAGCGAATTCGTTTCGAACCTTGAAACGGAAAATTTAATCAAGATAACCATTAAAATTTATTAATTAACCTAAGGATAATTTGAAACACTAAAGACACATTTAGTGGTCTAAACTAGAATATGTGCTCTGACATCTCTAAACCCAGGAGTTGTTATTACTTTTCAATGTTACATCCTAGGAATGGTTGGTTTTCCACATAAATTGAAGTATATCGTAAATTTCTTCAACATACCTTTGTGTATATAGGACGATCATCCACATATAACTCATATTTCAAAATTCCCCCATCATATGGTTACATAGTAGATAACACTACTACCAAATTCGCTTCCACGTACGTCCGAGTATATTTTGGAAGTCCCCATTAGGTTGAAAACCTTCCGTAGGTAATTGAGTCGATTGCCTTGTTAACTGTGATAAATCGAACACAACATTCAGGGAGATTTTCTACACCTACTTAATGATATATTTCAGGTCATAGTGATTTGGTAATCCTTTTATGCCTAGTGACCCATTTTATTGTTATTTTCTTTGATTTACTTATCACCTTCATAGACATTAGGTAGAATATGATGGCATTAGTGCCAAATTCTGCCAGTCAAGGAAACCATTTTGATTAGAATGTTGGTCTTTTTCCCTCTTTTGCAAATATTGGTGCTCCTTACATGGCAACATTGTCCCTTCCCAGATTTACCATAGGTTTACTAGTATGCTTGTTATCAACCTCCTTGGTTTCAAATGTCCAAAATACTCCACAAATGAGTCCTCCACCTAAATAAAACCAACCTCAAGTTTACCATTTTCCTTCTTCTCCCATCGTCTCTTCTTCCCTTTCTTCTTGTTCACATGGTGAAATTATTTACTATAGTAACAAGGAAGTTAAGAAGAAGAAGAAAAGGAAAAAGAATAAGAAGAAAAATAATCAAGGGAGAAGCCAAGCAACCATTGCTATGAATGCAGTTAATGTCGAATATCCTTCAAATAAGCCTCGTAAAATTAAATTCCATTGCAATCTTTGTAAGGGTGATTATCGTCTTAGAGATTTCCTTAGCATTCCCCAGGAATTAGAAATGCAATCCATAGGCCCACATCAACCCTTCTCATCAGCCTCTGGAGATCATGATTGTTATAGGTCAATTTGTCACATCTAGTCAATAATCCTTCAACTTGATCAATCAACATCCTTTGACTTACTTCCCATCATCCTTGCACAAAGCCTCAAGCACAACTCATTCTAATCCCAGAGTTTTTGTGTGAAAGCACCTTGTTTCAGTAATTTTAAGGACTAATTCTCCCTGGTCTCTTATTGGACAACAACATTGACTACTAGGTTGCTCTACCCTACATTTGTGTTGATCACCAACAGGGTGCTCAACATTGGGGGTGTGTTGATTCTATAAATTTGGGAAAAAGAGAGAGAATCTTGAAGCCCCTTCTTCTAGAAGCTTCGAGGATCTGTTGTAACCATTTACCTTAGATAAACGTCTTGAATCTTATCATATCCTACCTTGGATTTTTCATCCCTTATACCTTGAGCTCATCCTCCCATTAAGAGTGAATCTCAAGCCCTAATTGGTAAAAGGATAAGCATTCATGCACTACCTCCTTCACCTATACATTTATTGCCATCCATAGGCAAGGGGTTGGCTTTTGGAGCGTGATTCTACCCTTGTGTTGTTGATGTGAGAGATATATTTCCATTCATTAGAGTGATTAGAGGTGCACTTTGTGACAAGGAAAGGACAAGTCAACTTCGAGGATCTCTTTTACAAGATCAACACCTATTTTTGGTTGTAACTCACTCCATTTCTATTAATGCAAAGAATTCTTTGTTTTTCTATATATGATGTTATGGTTTCACATATTTCAATACCACGTTGATCTATCAAATAAAGTGATTATATGATGTCACATATATTTTTTGGATCCTTGGTTTTTGTTAGCTGACTATACAGGTTCTAATAATAGCAATCAAAGCTAGGATTAGAGCATTAAAGACAAGGAAGGAGTGAAGCATATGACAGATTCTAGGGAGGATTCATTATGTTATCTATTTACTTTAACGAAAACATTAGTCCATTTATATTTCGGTTGTTCTAGGTCAGTCCACAAGGCCTAGGGAAGATACTTTTCTCTGCAATCGTAGATTCCACATAACAAATTGACGACTCCATTGGGGAACTATGTATCCCCTTGGTGGTTTATTTTTCCATTATGTTTGCCTTACCTCTTATCCCGACCTTTACTATCTTATTCAGTCAAGAACAGACCTAGGAAATTTCATTGAGTCCCATTTTCATTCCTTTTGTTAGAACTTTGCATCCCTAGACCAATGCACCCTCTGGTCTTCTGACAGAGAATTGCACCCCAATTGAGCCTTATTTGTGCCTGCATTTCATAGCACTGGTGCCTCCTTTGTACATGCGTTGGCCCTTGTTCATGCAAAAGTTTGTTTTTTCCTTGAATTTATCTATGATCATCCTCATTCTAACTACCCTTCATTGAGTCTCTGAGTGTCTTTTGGTCCCTTTGAAGCCTCCATTCGGTTTTGTTTTGTTTTAATACCTTTGGTAAGGATTTTTTTGAATATTTTCCTTTGTTCTTATCATTAGGTTGTTTCCAAACTGATTTTGTTTGATCATTTACTGCTTATATGAATTGGAATTCTAGTCATCATTCTGAAAAGCTTGTTTGATTCAATGATTAGACTTTTCATCTTAGTTTTCTTCATTTTCGAAAATTAAGTGACTTGAAAAGAAAATGTTTGCATTGGAATTTAGAGTTTTATGTGTGCATTGAAATTGGAACAATTGCATTGAAAAGGGAATTACATTTTTCTTATTGTTTGTTGCATACTCTTTGTCTCTTCCCTTCCTTAGATAGATTTTCATTGAATGGGAAAGATTCCATTTCCTCAAGCTATTTTTCATTTTAGGATATTCAAGTGACATTGGTGGTGAGCCCCAAAACTGAAACTTAATTGAAGATAAATAGTAAAATTGATTGAGTCAACCTAAGGAGCATTTGTAACATTAACACAAACATTTAGAGGTCTATGCTAGAGACATGTTCTAGTGTCATTAAACATAGGAGCCTTCATTATTTTCCAGTGTTGTATCCTAGGGGTAAAATCTCGTTCCACGTACGTGAGCATATAGGATCATTCTCCACATACCTTTGTGTATATTGGAAGACACTCCATGCACATAAAGTATATGGGAATTCTCTCATCGAACGGTTATACATTAGGAAACACTACCACCGAATGCACTTCCACGTACTGTCAAGTATATTTTAGAAGTCCCCTTTAGGTTTCTATCCTCACCATAGGTAACCGAGCTAGCCACCTTATGTACCGAGATACACCAAACACAACATTCAGGGATATTTCCCACACGTACCTTAAGTCCTTTTGTCGCCAAGATGTATATTGTAGTTCATGTTTACTTGGTAATCCTTTATGCCTAGTTTACCCTCTTTTTATTTATTTTTGTATTAATTTCTAAAATTTATTATCCAACATGGAAGAACAAAATCCCCCCCTCCATCGTTCACGTAGAATGAAAAATAAGCCTACTCTTCCACCAGAGGCTAGTCCTGGTTGTCACGAAAATCATAAGAACATGCAAACTACCAAATCAGGAAATTTAGGAACTACTTTTGGTCCTCCTCCTTAATTTGATCAAACAGAATCATCCTTCCCTCTGAGTACTGAGCCCAACATTACCTCTACTCTTGTTGGTGAATCTAAGACAATTGAAATAAAATCCCCTGAAACCTTATTGTCTAAGGTTATTGAACCTGACTTTCCTAAGTCATATACTTTAATTCCTCAAGTTATTGAAACTGAGAAACCTCATCCATATTCACCTGTTACTTTAGGTCCTTCCCCTTCTCTTCCTTTATCTCAAACAGAACCTCCAACCATATATCTTGGACCCGACGATGAAGCTCTTCCATACAGACTTGTGAGTGTTTAAGAAATCCCATAAGTGGAGCTTCGTCTGTATGCTCCTGTTCATTAGAGGGGACTCCATTTTTATCATACTTGTCCTCTTCCTCATCTTCAAACTCCAACATAAACTCCTTTACCTGATTCTTTGGACTCACCCACAAATTTCTCGTGGAAATCTTCACTGGGATTGTTAACCATGACTAGATTCAATTTGACATCCCAACCTGTGTCAACCACTATGATTGAGACATCAAATGTTACTTCCTCATATATTTTTGCAACATCACCAGAGGCACATCTATATGGTGGTCACTTTGTCCCACCTGGTTATCAATCTTTATCTGGTACCTTCTCTAGTGCAACTTCTAGTCCTTGGACATCTCCCATGTCATCCATTTCAGGAATTCCATCTGGTACTTCTTGATCCAGGTGGATATTAGTGGCCACCCACCAATTCCACTTAGACCCCCACCATTGTTTCTTTCAGTTTTTCAGTTTCCTTAATTGTATCACAGTTTACTATTTTTAGCAGTTTTTCGGGTCTTAAACTTCCAGAGCCATTTTGAGGCCCTAAATGACGTTTTTTTGGCAATCTACCGCCAGCGATTTTTTGACAAAATTGTCATTTTCATCTTAGTACTCAAAGACATCTTTCCAACAGGGTATAATACACATCAAATGGAGATAATATGACCAAGTCACGACCCCGGGAAGTTGGTTGTCCAACTAACCCCAACGGGGCCCATAAACTCTAGTGTTACATCTCCTCGGGTTAGGGTTTTGGTTGTTTAGGGTTTTCTCTTATTTTTCAATAATAAAAATGCCCTTAAGCCTCATTGTAAAGAAGTTTAGAGGCATGTAGCCACCACATCTCTTCTCAGGGATAAGTTATCATCGCCCGAGCTAGTTTATTTCCATTTTTGTTACTAGGCATATTTCAATATTTTACATTAATGAAATGAAGTATTATTTCTGCTGCATCTTTGTATTTATGGTTATATTTGTAAATTTTTGTGTTCTTATTTAAATCTGGATTAGTGGTATCACAGCGGTCTGCTCTTTCTCTCTTTTTCTTTGCATGTCCCCAACGAGGTCGGGATATAAGGAGTTAGGGCTTGAACTAATTGAACCTTTGCAAGACCATCCTTGCAAATCCCGATGGCCTCCCATGGCGTATGTAAAGAAAGACGATGGGGCAGGAGATCTTATCAAAATCTTGCTCGAAGAGGCCCTCAAGCAACAAAGGAACGCGATGATGGAAAACTTTGGCTAGATCCTTCAACAGCTACCTAGGGGTGACACATCTACTTCCAGCAACTACTCTAGAAGCACCACACCCTTTAAGGTACAAGTTAACTTTGACATTCCCACATTTGAGGGTCAGATAGATGCAGACGTTGTAGATAAATGGTTAAATATGATAGAAGGGTATCTTTCTGTTCATGATTTCTCTGGACAGGAAAAGATTACTTTCGCTCTTCTCAAAGCGACCCCCCACGTCAAGCACTGGTGGGAAACCTACTACGAGCAGAAGGATGAAAGTACGGCCTCACTGTTTTCAGCTGCACCCACTTGAAATTGATTCTGGGATGCCATCAAGGAGTAGTACTATCATGTCGAAAGCTATGAGGCTAAATACATAAAGTGTACCACGTTGCGGCAGGGAAGGGACCAAGACGTGCCGGAGTTTACCAATATTTTTCATACCCTTCGCACAAAGTTCGGTATCAAGGATACTGAGCAGCATTTGGTACTCAAATACCACAGCTGCCTACATAGGTACATCTAGGATTCGATGGAGTTCCGGGACATCTCCTCGTTCAGCGCAGCGTACCGATACGCTGTCAAGATCGAGCAGAAATTTAAACAGAAGAAGCAAGACTTTGGATCTGTGAATCCAAAGCGAGGGAAAGGTTCCCCCAAACTGTAAAAAAAAGGACAAAACCAAGTTGGGGTGGCCTAGAAAAAAAATCCAAATCCGAAAGCAAAGAACAATGCCACGAAGTCGAAGAAGGACACGGGAAAGTGGTGTGAGTTCCACAAGAGCTCCACTCACAATACAAGTGAGTGTCAAGCCAAGCAGTCACTGATGGTCGAGCTAAAGGATTTGGAATCATACGCATGTTCCATCTCCAAGTCAGAACCCGACAAGGGTAATGACAAAGGGAAACAGATTATCAATGCGGATCCTAACGCCACCGTTGCCACCACGAAGAGCCAAAAGGAGGAACCCAAAGATCCAAAGGAGGAGCACCTCTTCCACTCCCAGATGTGGGTAAAAGGTTCACTGCTAATTCATTGTCGATAGCGAAAGCCAAAAGAAACTCATTTCAACAGAGGTCGTGAAGTGGCTAGGCTTACCAACCATAGCACATCCCCAACCGTACACCATCAGGTGGATTCACCAAGGATGGGATCTTCGCGTGAGCCAGCAGTGTCACCTTCCATACAACATCAAGCCCTTCACGGATGAGGTATTATGTGACGTTGATCCCCTTGATGTTTGTGATGTATTATTAGGCCAACCATACTTGTGGAAGAGACATGTTGTGTATGAATCAAGGCCTCGTGTTGTTATTGTTACTTTGGGAAATAAGTTGTACAGGATACCGAAGGTAGCACCGCCTACCGCCATCTTTTTGGATACTACAAAACAATGCAATAAGCTCATTTATGTTATTCTCTTAACCTCAAGACGATACCAGAATACCAAATATGCGAAGAAATATACCCAGAACATAGAACAATGAGAAATAATAGCAATTATTTTATTATTCAGAAAGCCATGTTCACTTGCCTCTTTGAGGGGGCAACCTCCAATAGAGCAAAGCTCGATTACAAAATAAGACACGATGCTCCTCGAGGGGCGTCTCTATCCTTTATATAGGATTCATACATGCAATACCATGGGGCACTACCATGGTTCTTATTAATACCATCTATCTAATACCATGGCCCATTTGCAACTAACTATGGTCCCTTCATTAAATGCGGGTTAACCACTTACAATTATTAATATGGGGTTTATTGACTTTTTACTTAACTATAGCTATGACTCGATCCTATTACATAAATAAGGGGGTTAGGGTGGGACCCTAACATGCCCTCCCCCATAAGAATAGCCTTGTCCTCAAGGCTGAAGCTGTGAAAACTGCTGAAGAACAGTGGTTGGTTCCCAGGTTGCATCCTCCAGAGAGGTGTCTTTCCACTTGATGAGGACTTCCTTGATCATGCGGCGACGCAGGTACCTTTCTCGTATATCAATAACCTGTTCAGGTTGGAGCCAGATTGACCCTTCTTCATCCAGTTTAGGTAGACTGGTTTGAATTCTGCAACTGTTCCCAATCACTTTCTTGAGGCATGAGACATGGAAAACTGGATGGATTTTTGCAGTGGATGGCAAAGCTAGCTTGTAGGCAACTTCTCCAATGCGCTGAAGTACTTGATACAATCCGTAGAATTTTGGAGATAGTTTCTGACAACCCTTGTCTTTGAGTGATGTTTGATTATATGGTTGCAGCCTCAAAAATACCTGATCCCCTTCCTGAAATTGTTGTTCTGAGCAATGTTGATCTACCTATTGCTTCATGCGGTTTTGAGCTTGATGAAGATTCTCTCTAAGGTGGGCCAGCATGGTTGTGTGGTTCTGTAGGAGTTGATCCACTGCTTGTACCTTCGAGCATCCCTTGATATAAGAAGTAGGGGAAGGAGGGAGTTAACCATAAACTGCTTCATATGGAGTCATTTTGGTGGTGGCATGATAGTTGGTTTTATACCACCATTCAGCTAGAGGTAACCACTGTACCCAGAGATGTTGCTTTTCTGAAGTGAAACACCTAGGGTAGGTTTCCAGACATTTGTTGATTGCTTCAGTTTGACCATCAGTTTTTGGATGATAGGAAGTACTGAGTTGTAGTTGGGTACCTTGTAGCCGGAAGAGTTCCTGCCAAAAGTTACTGGTGAAGATCGGATCATGGTCCGACACAATGGAAGTGGGCATGCCATGCAATTTGAAGATCTGATCCATGAAAGGTTGAGCGACCAAAGTCGATGTAAACGGGTGGGGTAGGGCGCAAAAGTTTTGCATACTTAGAAAGTTTGTCCACAACCACCATGATGACTGACTTGTTTCCTAACTTTGGAAGACCCATAATGAAATCCATAGAAACTTCCGTCCAGATTGAGGCCGAGATGAGCAATGGTTGTAATGTGCCTGGGGATTTGACTGTTTCTCCTTTGTGGCGCTAACAGACATCACATTTAGCTACAAAAGTAAGAATGTCATTTTTCATGCCTATCCAAAAAAAAGATCTTCAAGTGAAAGCATACATCTTCTCAAAGCTTGAATGTCTTGTAGTGGATGATGAGTGCAACTCCGCCAAAATACGGCTTTTGAGGGTGGATGTTGGTGATATTACGACTCTATCCTTGTAGTGAAGAATCTCATCCTGCCACGAGTAGCCTGCTATGGATTTTGGATCCGCCTGCAATTGATTAATGAGTTGGGAGAGCCAGGGATGTGAAAACCATTCCTTGCGAGCCTCTTCAGTCCATTCTGGAATGGGAAGGGAAATTGTGAGCAGGGTACTTTCCTCCTCAAATTGGCGGGATAATGCATCTGCTACAATACTTTCGCGCCCTTTCTTGTAAAATATCTCATAATCATATCCCAGCATTTTGGCAAGCCATTTATTTTGTTGTGGTGAGGATAGGCATTTCTCCAAAAAATATTTAAGGCTTTGATGGTCTGTGCGGATTTGGAAACGGCGCCCCAATAAGTATGGTCGCTAGGTATCTACTGCATGTAAGATGGCCATCATTTCCTTCTCATAGGTAGATTGTCCCAGATTCTTCCCACTTAGTTGTTGGCTCGTGAAGGCCAAGGTTCAACCTTCCTGCATTAAGACTGCCCCAATACCCGTACCCGAAGCATCACATTCTATCACAAAAGATTTGGTGAAGTCAGGTAGTGCTAAGACTGGAGTGGAACACATGGCATGTTTAAGAGTTGTAAAGGCCTATTGTGCTTCATTATTCCAGAGGAATGAATTTTTCTTGAGGAGTTGAGTGAGGGGCCTAGCAATGTGACCATAATTGCAAACAAATTTGCGATAGGAGCCTGTGAGACCCAAAAATTCTCTCAGGCTCTTCAAGGTCTTAGGTTGAGGCCACTCCTGCATTGCCTGGATCTTTTTGGAGTCCACCCTGACACCATCACGCCCCATAATGTGGCCCAAATACTCAAATTCTTCCATTCCAAAAGAACACTTGGACATCTTGACAAATAATTTATGCTTGCGAAGCAATTGCAAGAGTAGATCTACATGCTGAAGATGTGTGGCCTAGGTGCGACTGTAGATGAGGATGTCATCAAAGAAAACCAAACAAATTTTCTGAGATATGGTTTGAGCAGGTGGTTCATAAGGCTCTAAAAAGTGGATGGGGCATTACAAAGGCCGAATGGCATGACCAGGAACTCATAATGGCCTTCATGAGTTCGGAAATCAGTCTTTGGAATGTCTACTTTTTTCATGCCAATTTGGTGGTAGCCTGAGCGAAGGTCGAGCTTAGTAAATAATTGAGCCCCATTTAGTTCATCCAGCAAATCATCGACAACCAGGATGGGAAATTTATCTTTGACTATCAACTTATTAAGGGCCCTAAAGTCTGGACACATATGCCATTCCCCATCTTTCTTGAGCACCATGACCACCGGCGATGAATAAGGACTAATGTTGGGACGAATGACACCTACGTCCAAGAGTTCCTTGATTATTTTTTATATTTCATTATTTTGGGCAAACGGATATCTATATGGGCGCACATTTGGTGGTTGAGCCCCTGGGACCAAAGTAATGCTATGATCATGTTCCCCTCTTGAGGGTGGAAGCTCATGAGGCTTGTCAAAGACTGGCAGATGGTTGTTTAAGATCTGTTGCACCTCAGGATGAATATGAAGAGAAGTGGGTTCAAAGGCTTGGATGGCATTAAATTGAGCTAGAACTCCATGGTGGCCCTTTTTTAACAATTTTTCCATCCGATGTGAGTTGATGATAGAGGTACCTCCCGCCTAGAGTCCGCGGAGGGTATGTGTGTGGTTGTTCTGCTTAAAGCTCATATATAACTCCTGGAAATCCATTGTGATTTGGCCAAGTGTGCGAATCCATTCAGCACCGAGGACAATATTGCACCCTCCCATGTGTATGGCAAACATGTGTGTCTTTAACTGATAATCTCCCATTTGAAGTTTGACATTTTCACAGCGGTCTTCACATTTCATTGTTCCCCTATCAGCAATTTGGACCTGGAAGTTAGAAACTGCTCGTACAAAACAATGCACTGCTTCCGTGACACTTTGATGGATAAAATTATGTGTACTTCCACTATCAATCAAGACCACTATTGGGTGATGCTTAATAAAACCTCTGATTTTGAGAGTTTGAGGTGAAGAAATCTCTGCCAAAGCATGCATCGAGATGACTGGTTCTTCAGGTACATTGTTCTGCTAGTTGTCCTCTTCTTCCTCCTCTGGTTCCTCAAGTGGTGGGGCTTCCTCCGATGGACTGTGATCAGTAGCATCAATTTGAAATAATTTGGGCTTCTTGCATTTATGCCCAGGGGAGTATTTCTCATCACAGTAGTAACATAAGCATTACTTTCTTCTTTCCGCCATTTCTGTTGGTGACACGTTTTGAACCTTGAGTGTTTGGGTAGTGCTTTGAGCCTATGGGGGGCGACCCTTGGTGATGAAATTTGGGTGATTGGACTGGGCCGCTAATGCACGTTCGACTTTGATGAGCCCCAATTTTGGTACAATTTGGGCTCATTTTGGCCTATTTTACTTGCTCAAACCATTCATTTTTATTTGCTTATGCAAGCATTTCTTATTTTATTCATGTTGTTTGTAGGAAGAAGGTTAGACACTTTATCTACGTGACTAATGCATTATGATTCCAGGTTTTGGCATTAAAAAGGGAGCAAGAGACAACGAAAAACGGGATAAGGAGACAATGAGGTGGCACTGCTGATTTTGTGGAAAAATGTCCACGGTTTTGGGACATTCCTCGTGATTCCCACCAAGAACTCCGAGCTCCAATCCATCTCCCCTCCGAGCTTAAGAAGCAGCCAGATGTCCTACAGGAATAGCAGTCATAAACTGTTCTATAGGAACAGTAGTTATGACTGCCCTTCAGGATCCGCAGTTAGACTCTAGTTGGACAGATGAGCTCCCAAAATCAAGGGCACTTGGTGGATCATCGTTTTTGTATAAGTATGAAGGCCTTAGCCTTAGATAGGTTGTTGAAACTCTCGTATTGCTATTGTAATTTTGGAGCACAGTTCAGTTTTTCGTTCCTTTTTGTAAGCCAATTTGGCATGATATCAGATTATGAATAAAGAAGGCAGTTTGTGATCTAGTTCTGAGTTTCTTAAGAAGACTATAGCTCTCAGGTTAGGGCCCAACCTGAGAGCCATAGATCCCCTCTGTTGTAGTGTTGTTTCCATTTCATTTCCAGCACTTTAAGTTTTCGTTTGCACATGCAACTCGAATTACAGTTTGGTGATTTGGTTTTCTTATGAGTAGGATAGATTTTGCTTATGGTACAGTTGTTTCCACTTGCTTAGTGTAGCAGAGGATAGATACCATCAATTGGAGCTCCAGCAAAATGGTTGTTAAGGCTCACAGCCATCTGTCTTGAAGATTGGGGTGCAGTCCATAACTAGCCACCAAAAACATGCATTACTTTACTTGATGATTGCTGCAATACAGTCACCGTTTTGATTAGATGCTTCCTTGGCATTCACACCTGCACACATACTTTCATCACGGCCTCATACATATTTCTCTTCGCATTTTGGATTGCTGTTCATTTAATTCATGGCATAAGTAATTTAGGTTGATGCATTTTCGGTTTGGTGACAGTCATAATGATTTGTTTCATTTACACTCCTCTTTCTCATTCCATTACCATCTCCTCCATCTTGATCACGCATGCAAGCATATCTCCTCGACCTTCACTTCGTTCTGTCTCCCACTCCTCACATAACTTCATTTCCCAACCTTTCATTGACATAACCCTTTACCTTCAACATACTCCCTACACCCACTTCCCATCTCATTCCTCCACTTCTGAGCCATCACTAGCCTTATCCCTACCTCACATATCTCTCCCTACCATTCCATCACTCCTCCATCACTTCAAACCTTCACGGTAGCTCATCCTGTAGCAGTTTATAGACATCCCGTAGAAACCTCTGAGTATCCTGTAGGATCCCCTGCAGACATCCTGTAGGAGGCCATTCACTCGGTTGCTGAGCTTTTGAATGTGGAAAACCTCTGTGGATGGACGCTAAGGGTCCATAGGGACCTCACCTAGCCTCCCCAACCTGTTCCACGCTTTCCTTCCTTCTCCATCCCATCTACACAACCAAACCCTAATTAGCACACAATCACAATCATCCCATCCACTTAAAGGAAAAATACAAAAACATGTCTTTTATGATGCAAGCAGTTTAGATCCATGCATTCGCACTTATCAGAGGTAACAACAGCATTGGTAGAAGTTTCATTCACGTCATTTGCATTATAGAGGCTAGACTAGTTAAATTAGGGTTTCCTAGGTTTACATGCCTTGATTTGCTTTAAGTTCATTCTTGTCAAGTAGATTAATCTTCTTTGAGCTAGCTTTCATCCATCATTGATAAAGCTTCTTCTGTGAGCCCATAGAAGTTGACTTGAGCCCTAGCGGACTTGTGCCAGCTGACCAAGTGACAGCTGCGACAAGAGCTAGTACTTGTGCATACAGCACCGTCGCTTCCAAGTTTGTACGAACTACCGGGTTGATAAAATGAGAGACAGGAAGCCCCAGGAGTTGTAGCATTATTGCTACAATACTGGAGCTCACCACTCATCATATAGACATGTTTCACACTTATTTCCAAAGTTTCGCACACTATTACACAAGTGTTTTCATTATCATCACAAAGTCTATCTTCGGTGTCAAACTTGTTGTAAGTTGCCACAAAGGTTGTTGCATTAAGGGAAGTATTTTTCATATTTTATGGATGATCTACATTGTTTCACTAAGTGCCCAAGTGTGTGATCACAGTCAAGTTTTGTCATTGTTCACATATGTTCTACTAATCCCACACTTAGCCAAATTATGGAGGATTCCTAGCAACCTAGCCTCATCGAACATTCCTAAACTACACACTTCGCATCTTTAACCCTCAAGCATTTCCCTTGTCTATTGGTATTGCACAATGCATAGAAGCCCAACCTCCTTTGGCATCCAAAACTACGCAAATTATTCTCCCAGTGGCCTTTCCCTCAACCGGACCGCACTACCTCTGGAAAATACACGATTCTAACCTTCAAACCTCCTTGAGCTACGCATTGTGCAGTCTCATTTGTTCTATCCCCCTTGCCCCATCCCATAGCCTCCACTGCCTACTTGAACTATGCAAAATTTTCCCTTAGTGGGTACTACACAATCTAAACCATTAGTCCAGCACAGTCATTGAGCCTTCCCATTTACCTACTACCAATTTTGGCTCGACCAATGGATTATCATGCATCATCTTAGACTAGGGGTTTATCAGATTGATGTCGTCTTGTCATGAGTGGATCACATATACATAGACTCTACCATGCTATGGCAAGATAATGAAGAAGGAGGACATGCTAGATGGCACTTAAGGAGCCGAGGAGAAAAGAAAATCATCAGATAAGAATATCAAAGAACCCTGGGGTATGATAGAAGACCAAAGATCAAGACTGCATGGAGACTCCATCTGATTCACATCCCTTTGGAGGGTAGGTATGAAGAACAAAGCACATATTTCATGAAATTGAGTTGCACCTCTTAGTGTAGTATGAAAAAAATTACTTTAAAAACTTGCTAAATTATAACAGTTAAAAAAGAAATTACATTCTCTTGTACATTTAGTATTAAGAGTAATTTTTCTTATCGATCTTAATGGAGATGTGATATTTTTTATCCTTATTTCTAACATGAGGCCATTTTTCCAAAAGAAAATTTTCAAATTATTCATTGGGAAATACCACCATCTGATCATGGTCAAGTGAGTTCCACCATATGGCAGCCTCATCTTGGAAATCAAGCCATGTTGAAGCTCTCAAAATTGATGGGAATTGTGACTTTTACACTTTTATTATTATTTAATAGTAGGACCATCATATTTTCATATAAAAAAAAGTCTTTCTATAACCCCTAAAGTAGATTGAAGGTTTTGAAAAAATCACTTACTTTGGGGCAAAATTTTTGAAATGGACACAACTCGGCCAATATAGCTAAAAATTCGTATTATAAACAATTTTTGGAAATGGAATGGCCACTCTGCATCTTCAAGTGTGGTTGTAATCGCAATCTAGGCACTATGTTACTCAAATTTCGCTACAAATTTCTCACCGTCACAAAAGTTTATGAAAAAATCATTGATTTTAAATCAGTGAGATCTCCTCCATCCAGACTTCAATTCAAACACCTTTTTTTGTAATTTGAGTATTTTCTCGAGAGGAATTCAAATATGCAATTAATTTCTGAAAATTATGCACAACAATTTTCATAAATTGACTTGAAATTTGTCACCCGTTATTTTCCCTAAAAATTTCCTACAAAAAGAAAACAAATCTTTGTACTTTGCCAAGGAAAGAGCTTTGATATCACTTTATATAAACCTGAAAATATATTATAATATCTGACAAAATAAATCCAAGAGTAATTCAATAATAACATAGAATGCTTCCTCTTTATTAATATAAAACCCTTTAGGTAGGATAAAACCATACATTACTCCTTAAATAAGGAGAACACTCCATAAGCCATGTGCCTCTCAATACCAAACAATATTTGACCTATCTCCAATGGAGAGTCTCTAGTCTCTATATAGGCTCCATACATACACTACCATGGGTAATACCATTTTTAATACCATAAGCCCTCAATACCATACATCTAATACCATGGGATTATTAAATTTACATCATATTATTCCCCTAGGTACATACCTAGGTACCCCATGTTATCCACCCCTAGGTATACTACATAATTTCTCTCTGGATTTTGATTTCTATGAACATTGTATATATGAGAATCAAATCAAGTAAGATTCTCCTCTAGTGCTACAAGGGCAAAGGAATTATTATAGTTGTTGCATATGATGTGTTTAGAACTTTATCGGTTCTATTACTAGGTAAATTTATGTACTATCTCATTTATAGATAACTTCTTAAGGAATACATGGATTTATTTCCTTTAGAAGAAATTCGAAGTCATGGAAAAATTCAAAGAGTTTAAGGCTCTCATAGAAAATTAGACAGAGAAGAAAATTAAGGTGTCAAGGAAAGATAATGGAAGAGAATTTTTAGAGAAATCTATAAGAAGGGTGGTATACCAAGGTAGAAGATTACTCTATATACATCTCAACACAATGGAGTTGTAGAAAGTATGAACATGATGTTGATGTAGAAATCATGGAGCATGCTTAGCGATGTCATATTAGGACAAGAATTACGAGAAGAGGCAGTGGACGTTACATGTTACTTGGTAAATAGAGCACCCTTATCAATGTTGGATTACAAAACTATACATGAGGTATGGACTACTAAGAAATCCTCTCTTAAACATCTCGATGTATTTAGTTTTGATGTGTTCATACTCGAAAGGAGAACATGAGTAAGCTAGATAAGAAAATTGAAAACGATATCTTTATTGGATATAAACACGGTCTAAAAGATTATATGCTTTGGTTCAATCCAAAAACTGTTGGAAATGATACTGAGAGAGGGGGTGAATCAGTATTATCAAGTCAATTATTTTCTTTTTCAAACCCAGATCATATACGCTACTTCAGTTAGTGAAAACCGCGTATATATGCAACTACAGATAAGGAAACCCGCGTATGCCATGCAGACTTATAATTTAATTTATCTTACAAATGTTGATCATTAATCTATCTATCAAAATCAAATAAATAGAAACCAAAAATAGTGAAACAGAGCAAAAGACAATCACACACAAGAACACAAGATATAAGGTGGAAACCCAATGTGGGTGAAAACCACCTGCTGCAATTCGTCTCTATCTTCCTTTATTTAGAAACTTCTTTTTACAATGTTTCTGTATTGGTGTATTCCTTTGCCAGTACGCAGGCTGCTACCTGCAGAGAGCTACAACCCTCTCTCGTTCTCCAGCTTTTCTTGGAAGGGAGCTACAACCCCCTTAGCTCTTATACCAGCTAGGATACTAGTACGCAGGCTACTACCTACAGAAGGCTACAACCTTCTCTTTGCTTCCAGGGACCACGTTTCATAAATTTTCAGACTGGATCCATGAACATCAATCAATCATCAAACAATCTCCTTTTCACCAATTAACACTAAATCAAATAGACTCTTCTCTGACAGTTATACCCAGAATACAGTAACAGTAACCACGCACCAAATTTTGAACCCGGAACACTGCAGCAATAAATAGAAGCAGCTAGAACACAATTTAAGAGATGTATGCTAATTTAGTAACCAGAAACCTGCGTGCATACACTTCTGTGTTTGGACCAACCTATGTATACGTTGTTTTTAGTCACAGAACCAGCGTGTACACGTTCCTTCGCTTCACTGAACCTGCGTATAGATCTATAAAGGATAATTCACTCTTCCAATCATTTAGACATTAATTAACCCAGATTACCAAATTTGTAGATCAAGCATGCGCCACATATAATAGATCAAAATCATTCAAAGATACTATTATTCAAGCCTTAATATTTTGACCCTTCAATATAACTTATCCTTCTCCTTGCGCTCAGGTTCCTCCTTCATTCAAATCCAGATATGCACCATAACCCAATCCCCAGTATTCCAGATCTAGCGCTTTATCAGATATTTAATTCATTCAGATTATCCTTTGCCAAATGATCTCCTTCCTCTTTTATAGTCTTAGGCCTTCCACAATACCACAGTCCTAAACCATAAAAAATCAATACCATGGACTCAATACTTGGGATCAACACTTCTGACGAGATACCATGGCCCAAAAACCATAGGTCCAATACCAAGGACTAATACCACGTTACCAAAATAAGTTCTCCACATTGTACGCGCTTTTTCTTGCTGAAAGTGCGTGTATACGGCTACGCAAACTTCAAGAACATCTACATGCGGTAGGTATCGCGGCTTCTTCAGGTGAACCTTGCGTCTAATCTTTTTCTTCTTTTGAGTGCCTGACTGTGATCCTGTCACCAGAGTGAGTTGCCATCAAGGCAACCCTGTGCATAGCGCCAAACCTGTGCCATAATGCCAACAATCTCCCCCTTTGGACTTGATGGCAACCCCAAGATCCTCAAAGTCATTCTCCCCCTTTGTCATCAAGGGCAAAGGGTTGTGTTCCCCCTAAGTACATGTTGAAATCTCTACTCTGCTGTGCTGACCAAGCTCCCCCTGTCTTGTATGCAAGATCTGCAAAAAGATGTTCTTCAAGAAGAACCATGACTTATACATCATAAAGGACCTTCCTATCACCAACAGGCTCTATACATACATCCATCACCCAACCAAGTGGGGATACACCAGAAATTTACATAAGACAACCAAGTACATTACATCATTCATCCTAGGCATAGCGGGGAAACCAAAATAGGTCGTTACATGACCTTGACAATAAACGATATACATGACATAGAGACGAAATAGAAAGACTTATGAAAGTCACTAATAACTAATATCAGCAGCATCTGTCAATCACTCTACAGATCAGCAACCATGTTTTCCTTCTGTTCTCCTTCTGCAGTTGATTCGCCTGAACCCAAAACAGCTTGTGTACTCGAACCAAAAGCTTCTAATGTAATGCCAACAATGCATTATCAGAAGTTTATCTGCTCCCCCTGAACCTATTCCAGATGGTCTCTGTCAGACCCATATCAGACTCTCTTCAACCAGAGTCTGTCCCCACTGATTTCCTTCAAACCATCATATACACGACTGTATCTGCATAAACCGACATATGTACGCGGATCCTCCTCATGCAACTCGCGTACAACCATATTTCTCTAAAACAGACAGGTTTTAACAGCAAGATGATGCATCAACTACCCCCAGCTTCTGTCTAAGGTATTCAAATGTCTCCCTGGGTAGTGGTTTGGTGAAAATATCAGCAACTTGTTCCTTGGAGGGAACATATTCCAATTTGACCTTTTGTTGCAGCACTTGTTCCCGGAGAAAATGATACTTGATCGATATGTGCTTGGTCTTTGAATGCATGACTGGGTTCTTTGAAATGCTGATTTCACTTGTATTATCACATAAGATAGAGATAGGTGGAGTACAAGTGATTTGAAAATCCTACAAATTTTGCATCATCCAAAGGAGCTGTGTGCAACAAGATGCAACAGCCACATATTCTGCTTCAGCTGTAGATAAAGCAATCGAACTTTGTTTCTTGCTGAACCAAGATACTAATATGGAACCCATAAAGAATGCACCACCATTAGTGCTTTTCCTGTCATCCATGCTTCCAGCCCAATCTGCATCTGTATAAG